>OMKY01087688.1:7268-32399 GCA_900302395.1 Bregmaceros cantori | reverse complement strand
CATTTTTGTGTTTTTTTTAAATCGTGCACATGTTTTGGAGAGAGAATCTAAATATGTGATCGAATCTCAAGAGAAAGAGATCCGGCCTGTGTGTTCTGCCAGAGAATGGCTCTCTTCCTCTCTCTCGCGTGCACTTCTTTGCTGCTTGTTTGGCGTGTCACACCAAGAAGCGGCTCTGGTGTTGCAAGGTCTCCATCGGCGGGCGACCTGAATGTGTGTGGGAATCTGTATGTGTTTTTTTTGTGTGTGTGTGTGTGTGTGTGTGTGTGTATGTGTGTATGTATGTATGTATGTATGTATGTATGTATGTATATATATATAAAAAATGTATGTTACATGGTGAAATGTTCAAAAGAACAATGGATGTCCTCCAAAGTGTGTCCATTTCTTTGTAGATACCAGTCGTTCTGCTGTTGAAGTCTCTCCTCGTCCTCCTCTGAAGACACGCAGGTCTGGCGTGTTGGCACAGCCGGAAAAGTCGCCCCTGAAACATTCACTCCATGGTTTGTGTGTCCATCTGCTTGTGATGTGTTGTTAGACTGCACAGATTGGATTAGTTTTAACTGGCTGTATTAAAACACTAGGCCAAGGCTATTCAACTACTTTGCCCAGGGGGCCACATTGTTGGAAACCCAATGGGCCAGGGGCCGGAGCAGATGCCGGACTGCACGCCCCCGCCCCTTCAGTAACCAACGCGAAACCACTTTTAATAATAATAATAATAATAATAATAATAATAATAATAATAATACATTTTATTTATAACGCACCTTTCATTGCAATCAAGCAATCTCAAGGTACTTTTATTTACAGTAGCATACTTTCCATTAAAAGGGCTTCATTTCTACGCTACAATGGTGCCTTCTTGTTTGTAACAAGCAACATCGGAAACAACAACACACAAATAGTGGTAAACAGCAGCAGCTCACTTAAACTAGAACATATTTATAGTGCATTTGTTGAGGTAAAGAACAGAATTTCAGTTAGCCTCGACCCTCAACAACAAATTTACAGTGCTTCTGTTGAGGTAAAGAATACCATCTCAGATAGATAAAACACGTTTGACCCCCCCCAAAAAATTCAATATTTTAAAACAAATTTTTACTCTCTCAGAATTCTACCGTGGGCCAGAAAAACTTGATTGGTGGGCTACATTTGGGCCACCAACTGCATAGCCCTGCAGTAAGACGACACAATACATATCAAAGAAAAGAAAGGAGAACACAGAGGAACATACCAGTGGGTTGACAGGCCTGTTAGACAGATCAGCAGGGGCTTTGTTTAGTACGGCCATGGCACCTGAGCGGCTGGCTCTGTAGCGCAGTCGTTAAGACATCCGCATCCAGCACATGTAGGGTATCCCTGGCTTAGTTCACAGGTGCGGGCAGCATCGCAGCCTCGCCTCCTCCTGCTGACAATTCTACCCCTCTCTCTCATCCCAGTTTCGGATCAGGAGTGGAACTGTCCATGTCCACCTTTGGTCTAGCCTGGCGAGCCAAAACCATCGCAGCGTCCACGCATCACACATGGCTAGACGCTTGCATTGGGTCTGGTAAAACCAGGGTCGGAAAACGTGAAAAAAAATTGTGTCAATCAAATCGTGTTATCGAGTCACAGCGCAATCGGTGGGACGAGCGACATGGAGGCGTGACAACCAAACACATCCCACGTCTCGTGTAGCCCTTACAGACTCTGCCCACGTCTTGCGTAGCCCGTACAAACTCCCCCCACATCCGTTTTGATTGGTCGATTGATTCCGTACCGACGGCGACCCTGATTTTCCCAGACCCAATCGTCCACGCATCGCACGTGAACGATGAGTTGGTTCTGGCTCACCATGCTACCTTTGGCATAGGAGATTTCCCCTTGGCATAATTAGACCGCTGTTCCAAGCCAGCCCCATACATAGTATTGTAGCTGTGGCTTAAGATCACAGCACACGCAGAGCCGTGAGATCACCAGGGGCACAGGAGGTGGGGTGCGGCGGGTGTTTCAGCACCCCCCCTTAGTGGATAACAGACATAACTACAACACTTGAATTCTGAGACGCACTTTCTATTATTATTATTATTTTTTTAATGTTTTTTCCAGCCCATTCAGGCTGTTTTTTCTTTCTTTTGTTTTTTTTTTATTAGGGTTAGCGGAAACAGAAGATGGGGGGCAGACATGCGGGAAATACATCGGTGGCGAGATTCGAACCACCGACTCACCGCGTCATTGAGGCATATGTGTGCTTTCCAGCGCTCTGCCTAACCAACTGAGCTACTGGGCAGCACCGCACTTTGTATTTTTGCCCAAGCTAGCTTAATCCATTTTTTGTCTAAAAAAATGAAATGCACTTATTATGATTGAATACATGTGACGGCTATTGCTCAGTTATTAGTTCAGTCTCGTGTTTGGTGCCGCTACTTTAGACCAATGCAATGTTTGTAAACAGAAGTGGCTGCCAGAGATGGCAAGTAACGAAATACAAATACATAAGTACTGTACTTAAGTAAAATGTTCAACTATCTGTACTTTTACAAGTACCTTTTTCTGTGATTACCTTTTACTTGTACTGAGTAAATGTTTAACAAAAATATCTGTACTTCTACTCCTTACTTTTACCAAAACAGGCTCGTTACTTTTTCTCTTTTTTGCCCATTGACAGGGTAGAATTAGATATATAATATGAGTTAGTAGGGGGCGCTGAGTGCAGCCCCAGTTATTAAGTTAATAAGTGGTTTTCATTAAGTCCCGAGATATACAATAAATTAGGCTAGGTTGTTAGTAATTTATTCAAACAATAACATTGACAAACTAACATTGAAAAAACATACTTTTATTTTTAGAACTTTGTACTTTCAAAAATACTTTTGAGTACATTTTAGAGCCTGTACTTTCAAAAATAATTGTTGAGTATATTTCTCAGCCTGTACTCTTTACTTTACTCAAGTCGATATTTGGATCAGTAATTTGTAATCTTACTCGAGTTGTTTTTTTACTAATGTATTTTACTCGTACTCAAGTAAGAAATCTGGGTACTTTTGCCATCTCTGGTGGCTGGTGCTTTAATGGGTTATCCACAGTTAAACGTCACGTGATGACCAATTTTTAGTACCAGCTAGGGCTGTGAAAAAAATCGATTTGAAATCGAAATCGAATTATTTTGTTCAGAGGATTTTTTTAAAAAGTTAAATCGTAAAATCGTTTTCCCTTTTTAACATTGATAATAATGATTTTACTGGTCTGTTTTCAAGTTATATGGGTGAATACCCATATATATAAATTGATAATTGTATTAATCCTAAGCCAAAGGGTGAGGTGTCTCTACTTAACTACAAAAATGGACATCATTTGCAAAGTTTGAAATATGAAACTTATTTTTAAGAAATCGGAAACAAATCGAAAATCGAGATTTTAGAGACACAAATCGGGATTTCATTTTTTGGCAAAATCGTACATCCCTAGTACCAGCTCTGCTTCAGAGGGTTGACCCTTCCCGGCAGAACGGCAGTGATGACGTAGGTTTTGAATTGGTCCTTAAGCACTATCTAGTATGGATTGATGTAGTGGGGTGGTGTCCTGGTGGTCAAACATCAGATGATCTTGGGTTCAGTGTTTCTAGATTTTGTTGTGATTTCCACTGTAAGCCAATGACCATATCAGCTGAAGTATATTGAAGTTGATATTAGGAATATTCTTATATCCCTAATAGAGATAGCATAGCCTTGGTTAGCAACAATAAACAATCTAAAACTATCATTTTAATAATCAACTAGTTAATGAAACAATTTGTTGAACATCATCATCACTCACGTAGTCTGTCTGACCGTTGGGGCACCACTGAAGACTTTGCAAGTTTCTCTCTCCACCTCTCTCTGTCTTCAGCCATTCGCATGGTGTCACTCAGCCTGCACCTTGTCCACTCTTGGATGTTATCTTCCCATCACTTTCTCTGTCTTCCTCTCCTTCCTCCACCTTGCACTGTGCCTTGAATGATTGTTTTTGAGAGCCCTTGGGATCTCGTCACATGTCCGTACCATTTTAGTTTTAATTTTTGACTGTGGTTAGTAGATCTTCATACTGTGCGATGGCTTGTTTTATTCTGGCTTTCACTTCTTTGTTGGTGATTGCTTTCTCTTGCTGGACCAACAAAATGAAGTGTCTATCTGGTCTATCTATCTATGTGAACAGAGACTCTTGTGGAGGAAGTGGTAAAGTCGTCTGTCCGAGCTACTGTCAAACGATCCGCCCCACCGGTGGAGGAATCTGTGACCCCGCCAGCCAAACAGGCACCGACCACGCCGGGTGAGTTGAATTGTCGACACATTAAAAATCACTGGATTCAGTCCTGGCTCTGTAGCGCAGTCGGTAAGACATCCGCATCCAGCATACGTAGGGTATCCCTGGCTTAGTTCACAGGTGCGAGTAGCATCGCAGCCTCACCTGCCATCGCGGACATTTCTACCCCCCTCTCTCATCCCAGTTTCGGATCAGGAGTGGAACTGTCACAAGTCCACTCTTTTGGTCTAGCCTGGCGAGCCAGAATCAACGCATCAGCCACGCATTGCTCATCGCTAGACGCTTGCATTGGGTCTGGTAAAACCAGGTTCGGAAAACGTAAAAAAAAAACATGTCAATCAAATCGTGTTATCCAGTCACAGCGCAGTAGGTGGGACAAGCGTCGTGGAGGGGACAAGCAAACCCCGCCCACGTCTCGCGCAGCCCGTACAAACTCCCCCCACGTCCGCGCTGATTGGTCGATTGATTCCGTACCGACGGCGACCCTGATTTTCCCAGACCCAATGCAAGCGTCTAGCGATGTGCGATGCATGGACGATGGGTTGGTTCTAGCTCGCAAGGCTACCTTTGCTCTAGGAGATTTCTTACTTAAAAGTAAAAGTAAAAACATTTGAACAAAAACAACTTCAGTAAGATTACAAAAATTAAAATATCTTCTTGAGTCAAGTATTTTTAAGAGTTAAAAAAAGCTGCTTATGTAAATAATCATTTCTTAGCTTGACGTGTTGGTATAAAGATACATATTGTACAAGATGTCACACTTACACAGTGGCGTTAACATTAGTCTGCATTATTTAACGTTAGTACCGTATTTTCCGGACCATTAAGCGCACCTCTCTAAAAGCCGCACCCCTGTCATTTTTAAGAAAATATGGAAAAGTATTTATATAAGCTGCACCAGCCTAAAAGCTGCAGCCATCTACTGAACTGAATATGTAGTTTAACTGAACGAAGTAGTTCAGTAACTAAGTAATGAGCCGTTTCCGAACGCGCCCAGGAACAACGGTGATTGTCTGTGGGGATGAAGAGTTGATCTCCAAGGTTTCCCCGGGGTTTGCACGCGCCATATTGGATATGAGAAGGACGGCATTCAAATATGACTTTCGGAAGCCTTTTATTTTATACTAATGCAGAGGTGAAAAAAAAACAGTATAGCCGCACCACCTCATAAGCCGCATAGTTCAAAGTGAGGGGAAAAAAGGTGCGGCTTATAGCCTGAAAAATACGGTAGTTCTTACAGATCGTTGCCATTGTGCAAGGTCTATAAAAAGTTACAAGTCTGTTTTTGGAAAGTAAGGAGTTGAAAGTACTGATATGTATGCACCTCATATCTCATTCCTAAATCAATAGCCTGTATTCACTACACAAAATATTAATGTTTGAAGTGTTTGGCTAATAATGTTGCACCGATTCCATTTTTTGGTACCGATACTTGGCTGTGCTGTATTGGCCAATACCGATACCACTGTTTGAAATGTAGTACATATACCTTTGTGAAACAGGAAAAAGATCAATACGAAGTGAATCCAGTAGAAGGTTTTATTGCCTACCTGGTAAAACCTGGTGGCCAAAATAGTGCAACATTCATGGAATTATAACAATTGAAGTGCAAAATAAGAAAGTAAAATTACATTTGAAAAATTATTAAACTCTGAGGTTTGGCTCTCAAATGCAAAATACTAAAGAACAACTTTCATGAAGGCATAATTCTAGTGGAAGTTGGAAACAGTATGAAAGTAAATGTAAAATTACAGAATAAACATTTAAACTCTCATGAAGTCAATACTAGTGCGACAGTAAGAATGTAAAATATAAACGGCACGGCTGTTGGCTGTTGGCAGAGTTCTCTGGTGTGCGCTGCCTGCAGCCGTTTGGTATTGACGGAGTCTCAAAGGCGCCGGAAAAATGGCATTGGCTCGATACTCGGAGTTGGTACTCACTGATACCACAAAAAAGGAGCCGATACTGGGTCTGTCTGATACCGATGGAACACTACGAATAATGTGTGGTTCTCTTTTCAGTGCGTGAAACCAGAGGCCGGGGTCGGGGAGCCAGGGGTCGGGGAGCTAGAGGTCGGGCAGTCGCCGTGGAGGAGGAAAACCAGCGGACGCCACAGAAAGCGGCCGACGATGTCACGCCGCTCGCTGCGTGCCCCACATCACCTTTCTTTAAGATTACTACACCAGGTAGGACTGGTCCCGTTGCAGGATACACATTCATGTGGAAGTCCTTAACCCTGTTTAGTTGGAGCGTCTTTTGGATCTGATTACATTTATCGGATAATCGGATCAAATATAATAGCCGTATGTGTGGCAACCCATTATCAATGCAAGTGATTGTAGAGTAGTGCAATCGCGATTGACACCGCCGGCTAACAGGCTCAGCACAAGCCAACTACTCTACCCAGTGGCCCCGGCGACCCGGAAGTCTGGTCATGTGACCGCGGTAAGCGCCCAGCTATCCATCGGTAAGTTGGTGATTAAGTATGATTATGTTACTTATCGGCTACAGAAATGCACCAACATGTAATCAATTGTTCAGTGTGCCATTTTCAACAACTGTCAAAATTTCACCCAGATCCGTTTCCAACTTTTTCACTTAACTTGGGACAAACCAACCAACGCGACCAACCTCCTCACTCACGCCTGCGGCGCCGCCACACTCCACACGCACGCCAACACAACACCGCGCTTCACACGCACGCCAACACCACACCACATGCGCACGCCACATGCGTTCTCAAGACCTGACGCTAAACGCTATCGACTGAAAACCACGGTACCAAAGGTGGAGCATTGTGGAAATTATCCAAAGTTTTAATGACAACAAAACTATCACTAGCTTGGGCTCACAACACTCTCGCAGCACCACACGCGTCCTTGTCGTCCTCTCAGTCCGGCCACGTGCGCTCTCGGAAACTACTTCCGTTTCCCGTGGGCAGGCAGATCACCCAGGTCCACTACCACACAGGGCTCCAAACCGGTTCAAGGAACGAAAACGAAAACCGGTAACGAACGGAAATTTACTGAATTTTACGAGGAGCGGAAACTTGAAACGGAAAAAGATTTCTGTTCCGGAACAGAAACAGAACATTATGAAATCCACAAAACCGGTTAAAAACATTGTTTTTCTGTTCTCTATATATTTCAACATATCCACATTTCAACGTAGAAATATTCTTGTCTTGCCAAATCGTCCTTAGCTTTGCTAGAGCTGCTGATGTTTGTGCAATCCTGCTGATGAACCTTATTTCAACCACTTTTAGCAAACTGAAGGTAAGTAGATTTTTTGAAGTACTTATTATTAGTACTTATTATTGGGATATTAGGTAAAATTGTACAAATTGCAACTTTTTAAATAATAGACAGAACTCCGACTCAATTTCTGTTGTCGTTTTAATTTATTAATGAAAAAAAAAAAGAATGTGTTTCTGTGTGCAGGACGGCACAACATATTTTCTGTTGAACCACAACATGGTTTCTGTTGAAACTGCAAATCATATCACTCAGCACAAAGTACATGCATACAACTAATAAAATAATATCATTTGTCCGTCTTGCGCTCCGCACCGCAGAAAAAGAGGTCAACAAGATTATCCCCCGTGCTATTAACCAGACAGCCTTTTGGTTGGCCTTTGGCAAAATCATAGACAATCCCCATCTAATCGGCCAGGTTTGGCTTATACCGATATCTTTATGGAAACTAAATTTGGGCGATACAATCGGCCACACTGATGATCGGTCAGTCGGTCTAATTTGTAGTCAGCGGTGTGTCTCTGATTACAGTGAAAGGCAAGAACAAGCGACTGTCTGCTGTGAAGCCGCTGGAACACGAAGGAGAGGAGTTAACGGACACCACGGGCAAAAAGTGGCGGACAGGAAAGAAGTTGGAGAGTTATACAGAGACGGACCTTGTTTATGAAGGTGAAATAAACACACACTCTCTCCCCGCGTTTCCACCCTAACTAGTCTTGAAAGTAAGATGATGGGTAGAGATGCGGCAGTGTCAAACAATGCATGAATTGGCACTGTCAATTAGGGTTGAACGATTTTTACAAAAAATGGAAACCTCGATTTTGGTTCCAAAAACCGAAGTGTTCGTTTTTTGTCGGTTTTTCAAACGGCACTACACATTCAACATTAATTGACACTGGATGACTGGATGGGTTGGCGATCGGCACCCAGCTCTTTCGACCAGATTCAAATTATAATTAATTCGACATCACTCAGAAAGCGCTCAATTGCTCTGGAAGCTGAACGTCCTGAAAGCTGAAAGAAGGATACACAAATGGCCCGCGTGTTGCACGCAGCAGTGGATGGCTGGCTGGATGCACCTCCATGACCGCTCTGTGCGGGTCGCTCGGGATTAGAACCGTAACCATTAAAGCGCTCCACTCCCACCCACGGCACACCTTAACAAGCCCCCAGCCTTATAAGTTTCCCCCCTCCCAACACGGCATCTGCGGCGGTGCACGGACAAACACAAGGGACGTTCCACGCATGATGCACGTAGAAACCAACGCTTTGAAGAAACCAAAATCGCATTGTTTTTATTTTCGGTTTTCGGTCTAAAACCGAAAATCGCTCAGCGTTCCTGTCAATCAAATAAAATTTTAATCGATATTATATATACTCTTCAAGGACACACATACATGTGGGGCAGATAGCCGTCGATCACCATCTTTTCACACTGCTCCCAACCCTGCAGGAGGTTCAGGTCCATCAGAACCAGAAACTCGCGCCACAAAAGCATTTTTTTCCAGCTGCCGTACGGCTCCTGAACTCACTACCAATGGCACTCCGAAAGTAGTTTCACCCTCCTCTTCCTCAGTTTTTTCAGCAGTCTCTCTCCATCTCCTCACCTCCTTCCCTCAACACAATCTACCCACTGCCCATGTAAACAATCCCCTTTTGGTTTCTTAACAGTATTGCCGCACTAGTGTATTTAATAATTGCTGAGATTGTTGATATAATTGTTGATATTATTGCACCTTATATTTCTTATATTTATATTTCGAAAAAATATTCTTGTCTGTGTATCATTGACCATGGCAATAAACTAGATTCTGAATTTGGTTTGTATAAGTGTATTTCAGTTTTATTTTGTTTATTTATTATAGTTTATTCTTATTTAATATCATATTTTTTCTTTTAACGTTAATTATTTCCGCTGCCAGTGCCGTTTTCGATCTTTATTGAATAGGCTTAGTTGGAAACTGGGCTGAAGACATCGGGGGTAGACATCGCAGACAAACCGACGAGGGGAGGAGAACTTGTGGCACTGCGAACAGTGTGATCTAAACCACAGCGCCATCAGGGTCCTCGTTGGCCGAGTGGTTATGGACACCGCACCTAACGCGACCCCATTCATGTTAGTGGCGCTGCGTCTACCGCAGCGTCTGCAATGTCGCGAATTCGACTACGCTTGACAACTTGTCTGCAATGTCTACCCCCAATCTCTTCAACCCAGCTTCCGACTAATCCTATCCAATAAAGATGGAAAAACTGAGCCGACGCCGGCTTGAATGAATGCAACAGAAAGTAACAATGTTCTAACTGGATTTCTAACCGTCTGTCAACAGCTTTTAGTGGCAAAGACAAGGAGATGAAGCATATTGTCAAGTTGGTATGTATGGTTTTCATGCTTCTTTTCCATTTGTAATTTGACAGCTACGTTAATTCAATAATACGTATATATGAAAGGAGGTGTTAGGTAATTTTTATTAATATTCCTCAACAATATCAGCTGGAAAGAACTTATAATATTCTACTACCTACTTTCACGGTAAAAGTTATACCCAAACGTTACCACTCAAGAGGTGTTAAATTATCTACAGTTCTACACAATGGGGGTGCGCGGTGGCCGAGCGGGTAGAGAGCGCATCCCCCAGACCACGGGACACAGCTCAAGCAGTGCCATGGGTTCGCACGACCCCTCCGGCTTTTCTGCAATGTCTCCCCCCGACTCTTCATCCCGGGCTTCCGATTTAATCCTGTCACTGTCTCTCAATAAAAAGAAAGAAAAACGGTACTTGCGCCCAAAAAATAACTTGAAAAAATATATATCTACACAAAGTCAGGAAGTAAACTAACATTTTTTTGTGTGATATTAAAGTTGAGTGAAAAGTGCTTGATTCCATGCATTTTGCAGTAGTATGATCACAGGCAAGATTGCACTGAAATGATAAATGGGACCCATTGAGTACTTGCTTTTTTTTGAGTAAAACATTTATTATGAATCAATTTTATGAATTGATTCATAAAGTGAAGCAAAAAACTCCACAAAGCCCTTAACCTGCCATTGTGTCCTTGTGCCAGGGTGACAAGCTTGGGAAGATCTTCAATGAACAGAACTTCCTGCAGCGCACAGCCAAGCCCTCATCAGGTCAGACCATAAACTGTATATAATTTCTGTCAGAACCATTTTAGTCAAGAAACACGTGCAGTCCGGCATCTGCTCCGGCCCCTGGCCCATTGAGTTTCTGACAATGTGGCCTCCCGAACAAAGTAGTTGAATAGCCCTGCTATACAGTATTAGAGTGGACTGGAACTGTGTGTCTGTCGAGACATTGAAATGTGACACTCAGCAAATTAACCTTCCTCTCCTATTTTGCAGTCAACAAATGGATTAAAATCCACAACCTGGACTTCCTTGGAATACCCACCTGTGAGGGATTTGGTCTCCATGCAGACTACAGGTCAGATGGACACATCAACTTTAATTAGAGGCATTTACTCTGTCAGAGTGGAAAACAGACCAGTATGACTGATAAGAATGAGTACCCCAATCCAAAAGAAGTTGGTTCTGATCCAATCAGAACCCACTATTAAAGTTTTTTTTTTTTAAGTAACCATGTCCGGCAATGGTTGTGTGTGGGTTTTGTGGGACTATTTCCTCAGTTGGTTGATGTATGTTACACTATGTCGACTATGTATCTTTAATTGATCAATCATTGATGTGTTATTAAATAATAGTTTATTATAACACACCTCATCAATTCAAAAAGCACGACATAACACTTCCATAGCAGCACCAAACACGAGACTGAACTAATAACTGAGAAATAGCTATCTGGCTTATTTATCAACAAGGCAATGAGCTTATATTTAATGAGACACTCACATGTATTCAATCATAATAAGTGCATTACATAGAATAAATTGATTAAGCTAGCTAGGGGAAAAATATGCAGTGCATTCTCAGTTGTAGTTGCGTCTGTTGTCCACTAGAGGCCCTGCGCCCCTGGTCTGTCAATCTATTCATGCCGCCTGGTCATTGGAGAAAGGGTAAGATGAGCTGTGATGTTTGGGAAACGATGTGTATTCAGCAAACTGTGACACTTACTGACACAACCAGCTTAGAATAATATCTAACGTTAGCAACCACAGCAGCAACTAGAAGCTAGCGAAAGAAGGGTCTCATTGAGTCAATAATGACATGACAAACTTTTATGATTTAACTAGAAGCACTCAGAGCGCGCAAACCTGCGCCAAGACCATGGGGTCTCTGCTGCCAAAACATCTAGACACTATTATGTTACTCATAGGCTACAGAAATGCACAAAATCACTTGTTACCAATGGTATGCAAGCACGCTCTTGGTGGTATGCAGGATTATAGTTATAAAAATGAATATTTTCAGTGTAGCTAAATGCTACACTATGTGAGCTGTGTTAATACCATGCTGTAGAGTGGAGGCAACTGCTGCGTGTTGCTGGAGGTGATCGCAGTTTGTAAGCTCAGTAACACTTGTCAAACTATTATGTTACTTCTAGGCTACAGAAATGCACCAAAATGTAATCACGTGTCATTTTCAACAATTTTACAAAATTCCATCCAGATCCGTGCAAATTTTTTTTTCAGTTATCCTGGTGACAGACAAACCAACGGGATCGAGCACATAACCTTTTGGGCGTTGGTAATAACCTGTTCCATGTTGCATGTCTTTCCAGGTTCCTGATTTTCCCCAGTCTGAGCCACAGTCTGATGTCCACGCTGAGAAACAGTGTCACCCCTCTGTCAGAGAGGGTGGTACTGCAGCTTGCCTGCAGACTGGTGAGTTAAAAACATGAAAGCTATCAGTTCACATTCATACCGACATTGGAACTTGAAGGAGAAAGGGCTTGAGGATGGTGATGTCACGGCTTGGGGGCGGCAGATATTTTGGGAGTCGCATCGCAGTCAGGTGAACAGGCAGAGAGTGATATTTGCATATGAGCCCATCCAGACAACAACGTTTTTGAGTAAAAAAATGTTTTTTCACATTCGTTTGTAC
Organism: Bregmaceros cantori; assembly: GCA_900302395.1. NCBI lineage: Eukaryota > Metazoa > Chordata > Actinopteri > Gadiformes > Bregmacerotidae > Bregmaceros > Bregmaceros cantori. Next base: position 19,841 of record OMKY01087688.1, on the reverse strand, counting down.
GTATCATCCAGATTAAAATGACATTTAGGGCTCCCAAAACGCATAAAACGTTAAACGAATTCCAAAGTGAATCGTTTTCGTAGACGTTACGTTTTGCGATGCGAGGTGTGAAAAACGCCAGAGAGGTGGGGCTGCCGGGTGTGGCTTGGATGTCGGGTATGTGGCCGGCTTTGCACTTCTGGAGAGCAGCTAGGCTTTATACTGCTGTTCCCCACGTATCCGTTGCTGAGAGAGGATGAGAAATTGCGCGTGTGTGTAATCATATGAGGGGCTTTTTGTGGAGGAAAGATCGGAGGTTGGAACCACACGGTTGGACCACACGTACCTATCCACGCAGCGCTAGAAGCTGCGTGAATTAATAACGCCGCCGTCGATCAATTCTTCCAGCTCCATGAGTCACTATGCTTTCCCATCCTAGATGGTTGAAGTTAGATTGGATACATGTGGCGTTTAAAGGAGGTATTCGATCTAACTCCAAGCCTTCTTAGACGCGAGAGCGCCAGGGAGAGATAGATAGAGTTGGTGGCAAGGGGGGATTCTTCTAGAATCGTTTTCCCTCGTCTACACAGCAGGACAGATCCCCTGTGTGTGGACGCAGATCTTAAAAATCTTTTTTTTTTAATGTTTTTTTTTAATCGTTTCATTTTCCTTTAGTGTGGACAAGTTCTAAGATTGACAGTTTGGAAACATTCTAAAAATAAATCTATTATGATTTTTCTACGGGAGTAGGCTGCCATCTGCTGGCCATTGTTAGCATTTACTACGCCTCACTGTAAGTATTGTCCACTGTTTGCGCGACTCCCAAAATGTCTGCCGCAAGCCGTGACATCACCATGCTCAAGCCATATTGAAACCAAATAATTTAATCATTCAAAATATTTGTGCTAGAAAGCATGCATATGCCTCAATGGCGCGGTGAGTCGAGGGTTCGATTCTCCCCACGTATTTCCCGCATGGCTGCTCTCCATCTTCACGTGTTTCCACTAACCCTAATGAAGCTTGAAAAATGGCCTGAATGGGCCGAAAAAACATAAAAGGGTGAGGTAGCATGTCAGCTGCTAACCCTGTGTAGACTTATTAAAAGTTGTTTTCTGATATCCCACTTCCAGTTGGACGTCCTAAGATTCATTCACTCCAACGAGTACGTTCATGGCAACATCAACGCAGAAAACGTCTACATTGACACGTACGAGTCCACATCCCAGGTCAGAGATCTACACTCCAGATTTTCATAAAGGTTGACATTTTTTTCAACTCTTTTGGCGGCATTGGAAGCACAAAAATCATAAAGACGTCAAAAGACGCCATCAACAGATGCACTATAAATGTGCTGTAGTTCAAGTGAGCTGCTGCTGTTTACCACTATTTGTGTGTTGTTGTTTCAGATGTTGCTTGTTACAAACAAGAAAGCACCCTTGTTGCATAGAATTGACGGTATTTTAATGGGAACTATGCTACTTTAAATAAAAGTTATGAAAATGTGGTTTCGCGTTGTACAAATAGACAGGAGGCTACTGAAGGGGCGCAAGGTGGGCATAAAGTCCGGCGTGTGGTCCTGCCCCGGGCCCATTGGGTTCCTGACATTGTGGCCCTCTGAGCAAAGTAGTTGAATAGCCCCATAATACAGAATGTGGATCTCTGTCCAGGTGTTCCTAGTGGGCTACGGTCACGCCTTCCGTTACTGTCCTGGCGGCCAGCATGTGGTCTACCGCGAGGGCAGCCGCACGGCACACGAGGGCTCCCTGGAGTACATCAGCGTGGACGCACACAAGGGAGCAGGTCGGTGTTCAGACCTTCAGAAGTCCAACTTTGACCAAGATCAGTCTGCAGGTCTTCTGAGTCTGGGGTTACTACAGGTTACATTTGTGTTCAATGAATGAATGACTTGGTGGCATTTCTTCACAATGGTAACATCCTTTGTGGCTGAAAGGGTGGAAGGAGCACACCGTACACACCTTAGCACCGTTTACATGCACACTTTTTTAGGATCTGATTAAATTTAGGCGGATCAAATATAATCCACTTCACCAATATATTCAGATTCATAATGAATCATTTTTTCTTTTGCGAGCGTGCTTTACCACTGTTTGTTTGGGAACGGTTGGTGCGGCGCATCTGGTAGGGCGTTGTGTGAGGCCGCCCGTTGACAGCTTGTGTGTGTGGCCGGGCATAAATGTATTCTCGGACCGGGCTTCGGCCCGGACCCCTAGTGCGTGTGGGGACGGGAGGGCTGGCTCTGGCACGCCACTGCGCAGTGGCCGTGCCGCTACGTGCCGTGCTATGTTTTTGTCATTGGTTGCAGTTCCACCCTAATACTGTAGGGGGTCGATAATGCGTATTGTGGAGGGAAATTTCTCTTAGAATGTGTTTTTAACTTAGTCAGGATGGATCAACTTATTTAACAAATAACACCGAGCGAGGCAACATAACACCAATCGAGAAACACATTCAAGTAAAGAGATCACATATCGAGTTCGTTGGAAATGGAATGTCCAGACACTGAATAATTTAATCCAATGGGTTAACGGTTTATTTCCAGTAACAACAAAATAATAAACAATATTTACAGGAAGACAAAACTAGATTGTCTTCCTGGGCCAGGCTTCTGCAGGTGAATGAATGGCCCAGAGTGACGGGCAGAGTCTGATTATATACACAAGGAGGAAGGTGTGGTCTTCAGTCAGACTGTGTCAATTCCTGGCGAAGTGTTAATCCTGCCAGGTGTCCCTTCCTGCTCTACAGGAGGTCGGATCTGTGTAGAGTGGCCGAATTGATGAGGCCTGATTAGCACATGACAATTGATCAAAGCTGGCTATGCGTCCAGACTTCTCCCAGTATGGGGTGTCGTCAGACATGCAAATTCACAAGCCAGCACTCCAAAATGTATATGGAAGGATTTTCCTTCCACAGTATACATGACAACGGAATAATTTGCAGCAGAATTGTGGATAGATCAATAGTTTTTAAAAGTCAAATGCTCCGTCATTCTTGCTAATTAGGGAAATGTTAAAATGCATGAAAATAGGTACGCAAATGCGTTACCATAACCCTGGTGGTGAGAGCAAGAGAGAGAGAGAGATCAAGTGATCAAGTGACCCTGCAGTGATAGTGCTGAAAAGATGTGGCCCTCTTCACCATAGAAGTTGCCCACACTCGATGGGTCACCTGTGAACGAACTGGACTAACAATGGATGATTAATGACACTGATCAACGTGTTCATCATTTACAAACTAGTGCGTATTTGAGAGTCATAACTTTGCACCTTGGATTGTGTTGGTAGGTCTGTCGAGACGCAGCGACCTCCAGAGTCTGGGGTACTGTATGCTACACTGGCTGAGTGGAACGCTACCTTGGATGTCCCTGTCGGACCCACACAGCATCTGCAAGGAGAAGCTGAGGTGACACGGGTCATAGGTCATTTATTATCTCCCCAATACACCGAGCATGCGGGAAGTCATGAAAGTCAGAGAGAGATCAAGAAACCGGGCTCACTGAATGCAAAGGCTCAGTTTCTCAACCCCCGCGTGCGGCGAGTGTATGCAAAGTGTGTACGTGTCAATACCCAAAAGTTTCGGAGGGGGGCCCATAGCATGGTCAGACACACCAAACCTTCGTTCGACCTTCGCATGGTTAGACACAACAAACCTTTGGGTAGACAGTGTATTGCCAGCTTTTTGCTTTGTTGCCAACCTTCTCAAAAGACTGTTCCTTAGCTCTAACATATGGAATAGCACTACGCTTCTCTTCTGTATTTTCCTTCATTCCTCTAAACATCAAACCCGTGTGTTGTCGTGCTGCCATTTTGGTGGTCTGCCTTGAGTTGGTAGGTCTCAGCCTACCAACTCCAAACAGACTCATATTTGGAAGAGGATCACCGCTGTTGGAGCCTACTCTGCTAATATGATGCTTTCAACTTCATTCCGGCTCTTTGATACATATGCAAATGTATTACCAAAGGATTCCAATAATTTTATTACAATGATAATCTGATAATCAATTCTCTTCTACATGTTAAGGTACATGGACGATGCACCGGCGCTGTTGAATCACTGCTTTGGGAAGAAGAAGATTTCCAGTAAGTATTGATTACCAGATGTACAGTCAAATTAGCACATTCTTATCATTCTCTGATATTACCGGTTGATTTGCGTTAAAAATAAATATTACAGACGGCGCTGAGGTTTAGAAGACAGTCCGGCTTTTCTGCGGTGTTAACCCTCGATCTCTTCAACCGTGTTTCCAACTAATCCTGTCAATAATTGGGGCTGGCATATAGCTCGGTTGGTAGAGCGGCCGTTCCGATGACTGGAGGGTTGAAAACCAAAAGGTTGGTGGTTTGAATCCTGCCTCTGACAGTCTCCATGCCAGAGTGTCCTTGGGCAAGACACTCCCTATGGTTCGTGGTTGAGTGCCTTTCATGGCGCCCGCCGCCACTGGTGTGTGAGTGTGTACATAATTTCCTGATTGGGATAACTGGAGTATTCAAGATAAACTAAATAAATAAAAGATGGAAAAAAATGCTGTGGAAAAAAAAACGTAAAATCAGTTTTGAATGAAGTTTTGATGAACGTTGAAATAATAATTAAGGTTGTCATAATTGTATTAATAAAAGTGCTGCAATGCACTGAATGGGCATTGCAGCATGAAACCTGAAATATTACTTGAAGAATAATATTCATTTCAATTAGTTTGGGTGTGAAGTAAAAGTATGTATAGGTTGATATTGTTTGTCACAATCATCTTTACTGCCATTGTCAATGAACAAGTCACAGACTAGGAATTATTTTCGGTACCGGTGCAGAGAATAAAGTATAAAGAGCAACAAATAGAAAATGAAATAAAAACAAACACAAGGGCATGCGTCAATAAGTCAAGAAGTTCTTAGTGCTGGAGCAGGGCATACTCCTAGTGCAACTCTGCAGCTCTTGGAGCTGCTCAGTCAGTTCTCAGCAGTCCATATACAGAGGTAGTTAGTGGGGCCAGGAGTTGGGGGAGATCTTATAGTGTTTAGTGCAGGGGGCAGTGTTTAGTGCATGAGCTTCGCCTACTGAGTGGCATTCAGTAGCTGTATGGCGGCGGGGTAGAAACTGTTCTTAAGACATGAGGTTTTGGTTCTGATGGACCAGAGCCTCCTACCAGAAGGAAGTGGAGTGAAAAGATGATGGCCGGGGTGGGAACGGTCTGCAGTTATGCATGTTGCACGCCTGTGACTCCTGGAGGAGTACAGGAGTGTCTTTCGAAGGAGGATGCAACCTATTTATTATTGTGTATATATGTTACATTAATCCTTATTGGATCGCTATCAGAAATTATGGGTTGTACAATATCAGAATAACAGAATTGTTATTGTCACATCCAGCGGAATCGTTTAGAGCAGTAGTTTATTTCATGGACAGATTTCAGGCATGTTTGTAAATAAGCTCATGGTCTGAATTAAGGTTATCAATTAAGGTTATCAACGCCTTCTTTGCAGGTGCGATCCGGCAGTACGTGAGCAGTGTGATGGTACTGGGATACACCGACTCACCAGACTACGACACACTAAAGTCCGGTCTCCATGACGACCTCCTACAGCTGGGGGGCGCCATGGACCAACCCCTCGATGTCTGAAGTATTTGAATTTTAAACACAACCTTCCCAGGGGGTCAGCGGCAGGGCTCTGAACCTGTTCAAGGAACGAAAACGGAAAACAAACTGAATTTTACGGGAATTTACAAGGATATCCTATGTCAGAGAGACTATATCCGGTTGTGCATCCAGCCGTCCACTTTGCCGCTGCCACAAGATAACGGACCTTGTGGCAACGCGGTTGAACGAACAAACAAGCGAACGTAATGGCGTTTTAAACCCAGTTTTCATGTTAATACAGTTGCACGGAAGTTTGAAACTAAGTTTAGCTAAACACTGACAGAACTTTAAGAACGAAGTAAATTGTTGCGTTCCGAACCGGTTCAGGACCGATATTTTGCTGGCGGAACGGTTCAGAGAACGAAAAGTTGAACATGCGTGAACCGTTTGGAACGGAACGTTTGAAAAATAATTTTGTTTTCAAGCATTGGTCAGTGCACAGAAACTTGGTCCGATAATGCTGCACAAACCACGTAACATTATTGTTGTTCCGTATAAGTTACACCTTATCGGCGGATGCTGCTTGAAACTGGATTGTAATGAAGGTCAGTTGAGTTTTAGGTTTTATATAACGTAGCCTGCTGGGAGTATCCGTTTGTCTGGCGGTGGCAGGTTAAGATCAACATGTCTTCCTGTGAACTGTTTGTAACTTCGGGAGGCATGAATTACACTGCTGTGCACTAATTGACAATTTGGGAAATGTTTTTACCAGTGCATTTCTGTATCCGAAAGAGAGGGGGGAAGATTTTTTAGGCAAAGCTGAGCTAAAGCGCTCCTTCACAGCTCACGTTTTAAAATGTGAGAAAATCTTCATTGCTTCCTTTTAAAATATGTCTTCTGCCTTTTAAGCAACATTGACTCCAGCACTGTTGAGGAATCTGTCTTGATTTTTAATGTAGCAGTCCAGTTTTTTAAGGAAATTCTTGCTTTGGACATTTTGATCTCTTAGGCAGAGTCGGCAAATCGAGTTCCAGCAAAAAGGTCTTTGAAGTTGACTGTATCTGAAATTGCTATATCCCCTACCCTCTACATAGTGCACTCACTATATAGTCCACTGAACAGCATATTTACAGTTTTATATATTTATATTTGCCCATTTACACTCATTTTCATAACAAATTGATTTTCAAATTACACTGAGCATGTGGTCATTCAATATAAGAAAAGGTTTACTCTCGCCAAATATTACACTAAATTTTACTTTTGGTTGATGTCCTGTAATGTACTATCTGACTTTTATGATCTTTTATATTCTTAAAAAGGGTTTTGCATTAAAAAGTATTTTAAAATAAGTAAAGTTTGTATGTCTTGCTAAGCATTATGGGTTATGTTGCTTGGTCTAGGGTACATCGATGTTCACTACTTTTTGCGGCTCATTGTGGGATACATTGAATGCACAGAATTCGGACACCCCTATTTTATTTATTTATTTTTAAAACTGTTTGTGGCGGTGTTTACGCATATTGGCACTGTGATGCTAGTGTCGCTGCTACTCATCGGTACTGGTCCACGACCCGTTGGTTGGGGACTACTACAACATACAAACTGTTCAATGTGACGAGTCGCTCAGCCTTCCTCTGATCTTGGCTATAATGATGTGTTACTTTGTGTTCATAATTACAGGTGTTGGTGTTTTTGATTGAAGTTTATTAGAATTCCGTTTGTCACAGCATATTTAAATCTTACACATTTCAATTAACACTGAAGCAATGTTTTTTGTTGTTTTTTTTAAAGAAAACTTTCAAAACAATATACACGTTTGTTTGTGTATATAAACAATTACATTTAAAATTGTTTTCTCAAAATAAACAGCATCCTCAGCTGATCCAAGACTTGATTGTGGTTTTTCCTTTTTTTAACGAAACTTTCTTGCCATTTGGTCAATCCAGGCACTTTTAAAATTTGTCACTGCATATTATGACTAGCATCCACTATGGACTATAGATCACAGCTTCTGGAGGCAAGACTATAGTCTTACCTACTTATAAATTAATAGATTTAAAAAATCTTTAATTGAACGAGTAGAACAAATAACTTCTCGTGTTGCAGGAGTGTATCATTCAGTTGAGGCAGAGAGGGTTCTAAAAGTAATTTATGAAGGGATTACTTTGACCTACTTTAACTTCTAACATACAGAAATGGCAAAAGTACCCACATTTCTTACATGAAGATTACATTACATTTGTGAACAAACAGCTTGAGTACGACTACAAAGTACGGATCCGAATGTCTACTCGAGTAGAGTAAAAACTACAAAATGTACTCAAAAAGTATTTTTCAAGGTATAAAGTACAAAGTAAAAAAAATGTGCATATAAAATGCACCTTTTCAACGTTAGTTTTATAACGTTAGTATTGTTGCTAAGAGACACGTAATGGCTGAATCCCATAAGGCAGGCTCATGTGCACTCTGGTCATGCTATACTCAGGCATTACTGCCCCCTACTGGCTCACGGTAGGAGGGCTATGTATAATGATACATAGCCCTCGTACCGTCGGTGCACTAAATAGTAACCAGTGTGGTGACCCCACATTAATGGATTTATCGAGCTTTATACAGGACTTGGTCAAGTGTTGTAAGCTGATGCAATCTTTGACACATGTCTCACTTGGGGGGCTGGCCGGTGGTTGTCAGCCTGTCATTGTGACATCACATGTCTGGGAGGTTCTCTGTTTCTGTCTATAAAAGCTGTGAGCCAATAGGCGACCTGCCTCTTTGTGACCCGGTCCTACTGTATGTGAATAAACATATCACATTGAGCATCTTGGAGGTCTCCCGTCGTGCTTGATTCCCCCTGCCTCACAGCGGTTTCCCGACCTCCAAACCAGCCTGTTTTGGGAAAAGTAAGGAGTAGAAGTGCAGATATCAGAGAAAAAAATACTTCTGAAGTACTGCAAGTACAGATACTTGAAAAAATACTCATGTACAGTGCTAAAGTATTTGTACTTTGTTACTTGCCATCCCTGCATATTATACACACCAAAAAAATAACTATTATATAATATATAATATTTAATATAACTGTTTCAATCAGTCCTTTTAACTAAATATACGAAAAAGAGGCATCATATTTGGAGTCAAAGCAGTTGACATCACATAAAGGAAATCGATGATCGATGCCAAGGACTCATTGGGTCCTCATGTGTTTATCCATTACATTTGAGCTGCATTTTGGCTGTGGTCATACTCATGGGTGCGTAGGATGGGTTTTTCACTGAACTTTGATATCAGAGATGTTTTTTTTTTTAAAGATTCTCCACATTGGAAATCATTTTGCATCTTTTTGCACGAGGACTCGTTGATTCCTAGTGGCTAAGGGTTAAATGAATAGGACACTTCACACAATGGAGACTGCTAAATAGCTGGCCCACAAATTTAAAAAGCACACATTCACAAGCAAATACTGCTTCCCATTATGCCTGCAGAGGATTTCTGTTTGGAGTTGGATCAGCGACCAGGAGATGCACATATCACGTGCACACATGATCGATTTAGGATTACAGATAACTCATGATTATGTAGTTTTGTTAATGAGATTTAATGGTAAAAACATGTTCTATGGGGACGCGCGGTGTCCGAGCGGTTAGAGAGCTCATCAGCCACAGGCCGAGCAGCGCCGTGGGTTCGCGCAACCCCTCCAGCCTTGCTGCAATGTCTCCCCCGACTCTTCACCCCGGCTTATGATTTAATCCTGTCACTATCTCTTAATAGAGAAAAAAGACGGCGCTTGCGCCCCAAAAGAAAAAAAAAAGTTCTATAGTCTTACTAATTATATACCAGTGATATCCGATTGACATCAAACGACAAACGAATCAACTGTATTAGAGCCAATGGAGGGTGCCCAGTGCCAGCTGGACAGGTGAGCCAGAACAATTCAAATCATACTATGGAGAGCTCCAGTGTGTAAGGTCACTGAACTACATTACCCACAATTCACCTGGGACAGGAGGTCCGTTTTAAGCGATGCTAATACACGAATTAAATTGAATTACGCTGCTCAGCCTTTCTCTAATCTCTGTCATATAAGCAAGGTCGCTTGGGGGCGTGGTTATGGATTTAGGCTTGCAGTCCGTAAACAGGCCTTCTGTACGGCGCATCTGGGGCTGTATGAAGGGGGCGGGAGTCATATGTCGGCAGTATATAGTTCCATCTAGCGGACAACGTCAATATTGCACCCTTATTTAGGATTTTGTCAGAAATCTGCATTTTTAGTGAGACCCACCCATGTTCTGGAGACTTTTACTACGGAATGGAAAGAGGTAGAAACAAACCCTTTCTTTCTGATGACAAAGGGAAGTCTGACGTTTCTTTTAGTATGTTTCTTGTTGACAAGACACAGAACATGCTGAGAAAATAACCCTGGCACTGGGACGTGCCAAATTTGAAAAGGGCTGGCACTGAATGGGTTAATTGAAGTTTGTTAGCATTCATTTTTGTCCTACAATGTTTCAATCGTAAAAATGTCAATGAACACTGAAGCGCTATATTTAAGAAACTTTATGCAATTGAAACAGACATTGAAAAAACTATACACTTTTCTTTCAACTATGAAAATGTAAAATCTCATGTTTTCAGAAAATAAACAGCGTCTTCAGCTGTTGTTTTTTCCTTCCTTTTTAAAAACCAAACACTCTTGGCATTTGGCTGATCCAGGCACTTTTAAAAGCGTACATTTTAGCACAGGATTAATTATGAAAAATACATGTTCTGACAAAAAATTTAAGCATAGCGTTCTGGTGTCTGTAACTGGTAACAATTTTAACTCTTTCAGCGCAGACCGTCTTTATGTTCAAAGAAATGTGTTGACGTCGAAACCACTTCCACTTTATCTATCCACTATACTTTTATTACAATTCTTTTTGCGTTATTGGAAGTAGCTTTTAAACCTTGCTTTACTAAATCATGTTAAAAGTAACTAATGTTATTTTGGTAAGTAACTTTAATCTGAATACTGCTTTGGACGCTAACAACACTCGCCAGTGTTGATTTCGACAACGCATCCCATTGGACGTCGGTTTATGGCGGTCAGCCAATTACAGTGCTCTACGTTGGACACCCAGTGTCGGAAGTGAAATGCCTTGGGAATCGGTGAATTTCCATCCTACTTGCATTATATATATGTTTGTGTAGAGTTCTACGTGTTAGAGCTCCACTGAAAAAGAGTGTGAATGTCTTCTGCACTGAAAGAGTTAAAAATTTCCCAAACCACTGTGTCTCAAATGACGCACCTGGTGCTTTATTATTTGTGTGGCGTGTACTGCCACCTACCGGCCACTGTCGGTAATGCTACTCAGGAATTTGGTCAGAAATCAGCATTTTTAGTGAGACCAATCCGTGTTCTCAAGGCTATAACTGTAGAATGGAAACGGGTAGAAACAAACGATTTTTTTCTGATGAGAAAGGAAAGGCTGAAGTTTCCTTTGCTACGTGTTTTGTTAACAAGGTCACAGAATTAAAAGAAATACTTTTCTATGTGTGTTGAAAAAAAAAAAAAACGTGTCACTGGGCCGAATTTGGAAAGGGCTGGCACTGAATGAGTGAACAAATATAAAATAGGGAGACATGGCAAGCCCAAGGGCTAGAGGAGAAAGAAAGATGTGAATTCAGACGCAGCATTAATCCCAGGATCGAAGGCAACTTCTCAGTCCAAATAGAGACCACATGCAACATTTTAAACAAAATATATTTTTTGAATTATGAAATCATGTTTTTTTTGTTTTCTCAGAAATATAGGGTTTTCAGACACACACACACACACACACACAAAAGAAAATCAAGATTTGTGGGCAAAAAAAATCTTACAGGCCTGTTAACTCTGAGTGCCAAAGACAATCTACACAAAACTAATACTGATTGCCAGAGATATTGTCAGGACATTTTTTTTTACAACAAAAACATTTGAAAAATGTCTCCCACAAAGAAGAAGTGTCTGTTCCAATTTGCGCACTTTGTGCACTTCATTCAAGTACATAGTGCTGTTGGAATTCCAAAGCGTCGAAATGAAGTGCGGCACAAGGACCCGAATGGTGCACTTCAAAACAGCAGAAATCCGTAGTGTGGGACGATGGACACACGAGTGGTTGCAGGCACTGTTGTGAAGGCTTCAGCGCCGTATAAATGTGGAATTTCATTTGTATTTCATAGCAAACTGTCACAGTAATGTGATATGAATCACAATTGAGTGATTTGTCACAGTAATGTGATATGATCCACAATTGAGTTTTTGCAGGGCTTGAAAACGAAATTACTTTTTAAATGTTCCGTTCCGAACGGTTCAGGCAAGCCTCTGTTTGACGTTTTCGTTCTTGGAACCGTTCCGCCACAAAAATATTGGTCCTGCATCAGTTCGGAATGCAAACATTTAATTTGTTCTGAAGTTTAGATATAGTTTATACAAAATATATTTACTTTCAAACTTCAGTGCAACTATATTAACGCGAAAACCGGGTTTAAACAACATTACATTCACTTCCTCGTTTGTCCACAAGATGGAGTGCCAGAGGCATGTGGCTTGATGACTGATAGTGAAAGTGGACGGAAACAGTCTCCCAGACATAGTATAAGATGAAATATAGAGCTTGTTTTTTTTTAAACAGTTTTGTGGATTCCCTAATGGTCTGTTACAGTTCCAGAACAGGTGAAGAAACCTTATTTCATTTCCGTTTCCACTCATTGTAAAATTCTGTTTGTTTTCGGTTTTCGTTCTTGTTCCTTGAACTGGTTCGGAGCCCTGCTTTTCAGTGTCACAGGTGATATTGGTGGGGAGTGGGAGGACGTTGTGAAGTCACATGGGCAATATTTCTGGTTACTTTGCCACAGAGTATTCCATTTGGAACAGCACTTCTCTGCTGGAAATGTGCACACTTTTCACAGCGCAAAGTTTTGCACTTTGTGCACAACACACTAAGTACATGAATCTCAACATAGTAGGTCTTTTTTGGATC
>OMKY01087686.1:0-11865 GCA_900302395.1 Bregmaceros cantori | reverse complement strand
CGTGTATCATTGGTCTCACACACACACACACACACACACAGAATACAATGAGTACAAACAAGATACATAAAAGACACACACACGCACCCACACACACCCATATGCAGTAAAATATAAAAACACACTGGCGCCCATACACCAACAAACCCATGCGCTTACGTGCACACACAACACACTATACAGTCTGTCCCGGCGGTCAAGTCCCTATTTAAACCAGCCTGTCCCAGGGACTGTCCGTCACTTTTAGCGTTTGGCACGGAGAGCGGCGAGCGCCCGGCGCCTGGCGGAAACGCATCGGACGCGTCCCCAACGCCCGCTCTTTAAAAGGGCCCCCGGGCGCCAACCCCACTCTAACAAATGATATTAAGTACATCAATCAACGCCAGGGCTTGCACACACACACAAACACACACAGTAATGACTAAACACGCATGAGAACAAAAGTATACAGACTGGTACTTGGCTCCTTGGTCAAATACATAGGTAGGAAGAGAGAGAATGCAAAGGAGATACAGTATATTGTATATTTATTATATTTAAGATTCGTTAGAGAGAGTATGATTGAAAATAACTGCCAAATGTATATTACAGACACTGTACAGTGTGTACGTTGTTATGTATATAGGCTTTATCTTGGTTTTTTCATTTATTGACTGTTTGCTGTTTATTATATGTTTGTTATGTGCATGCTTTGGCAAAGTATGATGCTCATTATGATGCCAATAAAGTCAGAGAGAGAGAGAGAGAGAGAGAGAGAGAGAGAGAGAGAGAGAGAGACAGACAGACAGACAGACAGAGAGAGACAGAGACAGAAAGGGAGACAGAAAGAGAGAGAGAGAGAGAGAGGTAGAAAGAGAGAAACATACTGATTTCATTGATGCAGACAGGGTTTCAAAATGTGTGCCCAAGCATGTGCATATATAAACTTTTTGAATGTGGATGCACGCAATTGTTTGTTTGAGTGTGTGTGCATGTGTGGGTGTGTGTGCGTGTATGCAAGTGTTGACACAAAGTGTGCACATGTTTAGATACACGTGCACACACATCCTCCCGAGACAGCCAGCCACCTCACGAGGAAAGCAACTAATTTCATGTGTAACTTTAAGGCCCATTAATGTCTGCAACTGCAAGAATTAAACAAAAAAAAAGTGGGCCCAGAGAGGAAAGGAAGGATGATGAGGGAGGGGTGGAGAGGGGGATAGCGTGATGGGAAAGGTGGAGAGCGGGGGTGCATACAGGCAGGGTGGTGGTGGAGGGGGGGGGGGGACTCCCCCTGGACAGGGTCTGATTGGAGAGGAGTCACCTGGGGGGGAAAATAAGTCCTAATTCTCTGCTGCACAGTTTGAGAGGAGGCGAGAGGAGGTGAAGCTGGGTGGGGGCTAGGGGTATAGAGCCAAGGCATTCAGTAGTTCAGCCACAAGGTAGAGAATGCATGCGAGTTGATGCCATTCACATTACAAAACTAGAAGCACTCAGAGATTGTGAACCTGTGCCGTCGTGGTACAAAAAACATAGTACTTTTAGTGCTGCCAGTATGTGTGGCAACCAATTATCAATGCAAGTGCTCGAGTAGCGCAATTGCGATTGACGCCACCGGCGAACATACCAACTACAATACCCAGCCGCCCCTGTGATGCGTCTGGTCACGTGACCGCGGTAAGCGCCCAGCGATCTATTGGTGAGTTGGTGCTTAAGTATGATTATGTTACTTACAGGCTACAGAAATGCACCAAAATGTATTACGAAATTAATCTCTGTGTCATTTCCAACAACTCTGCAAAATTTAATCCTGCTCCATGCACAACTTTTTCAGTTATCCTGGGGACAGACAAACCAACACTACCAGAAACATAACCTGCTTCGCGGTGCAGGTAACTAGGAGCTATGTAGTCGGCGCCGACAGCTAAAGAGAAATCCCCGAAACGCGATGCAAGCAGCAATAAACGCCAGAAATATTGAAGATATCTGTAGGAATTGTGACATCACAGGGGCCTTGTACAGTACAGATATGACTGGACCCATCACATTAACACAAAGGATCGGCGCCGCATCCAAAACCATAACATCCTCTACATTTGCAGCCTGACATCATTCTGGTCCACCTCATCAAAGTTTGACAATCTTAAAACACGCAGTTAATTATGAAACAAAATAACTGGTATTAGATGCAATCAAATGATAAAAATGGAGAAATGCCATTGAGTAGAAATATAAAGCTATACTAAGATCAGATGAGAGAGAGAGAATGGGGGAGGGGGAGATAGAGAGTAGGAGAGAGAGAGAGAAGGGGAGAGACAAGGGGGGAGGGGGAAAGAGAGCGAGAAGGTTAAAGAGAAGGTGTGCGTGAGTGAGTGAGTGAGAGTGAGAGACAGAGACAGAGACCGAGAGAGAGAGAGGTGAACGTGCGATACAAACAGCACACTAGGACTTAACAACCTATCGGTCGGGGGGGATGCAGAGAAAATGTATGGCTTGAGATGTCAAAGGCGAGACGGAGAGTGATATATGGAGGAGTTGAATAAGATGGAGGGATAAGAAGGAGAGAAAGAGACAGGGGAACTAACTGTTATATGTTTGTGTCTCAAAGGTGGCAGGTGATTGACAGAGAAATCACCTGTCGTTTGGCAGAACTAGGTCGAACCAACTTGGATTCATGCACATTTATTTTAGCCTTTATTATGAAAAGAGTTCACTCCAAATATGTTAGGATTGCAGCTAACTGTTAAAGTTATTTTTTCCGGCGTCAGCGCCGTTTTTCCATATTTATTGGATAGGATTACTTGGAAACTGGGTTGAAGAGATCGGGCGTAGAAATTGCAGACAAGTCGACGTGGTAGACACAGCGCCACTAACATGAATGGGGTCGCATTAGGTGCAGTGTCCATAACCACTCGGCCAACGTGGACCCCAGGACTGCAGCCAACTGTTATTTTGATCACTGATTAACTGCCCATTTTTAATTAGAATCAAAAATAATTAAAAAATAAAGAATCAGAACAATTATTAGTGTTGATAATTATGATTATGAAATGTTTATTATTAAAAGTTTGTAATATTAATATTGCAAACTTTTTGCTATCTCCATGTATTGCCAACATAATTTTTTTTAATATTAGAATTGAAGAGCTTACTATGGTAACATAGTACTCTATAATAATTAGTAAGCTATAATAATTTATAAAAATATAATCATTTCAATTATTTGTAATAATGTACATTATAATTTACCATGCTAAATTATAAGATTTTGTGTTTTCACCCAAGCTTATTGGGGTCTTGACACTGGGCGGAGGATGGGTCAAACAGGGAATGAATTACTGCCGATTAATCGCTTATCTTGATTAATTGGTGATTATTTCATTAATCGATAAACGATTAATCGGTTGCAGCTCTAAATATATAACGCTATTGTGCAAGTGCTGACAAGGAGTGTGTGTTGGGTGCATGCATGTGCAGATTTATGGCAGCGCATTCAGAAAAAAAGGAACAATTAGAACAATTTGCCTGGGCATTCATTAATTAATTAAGTTAATACATGTTGCAAATCAGACAAATGGGTTAAACCTATACCTCAATCAATTACTTTTCTTAAAAAGCAATCTATATTGACTATTCAAAGGAATCATGTCTAAAGCTATCTATGAAGACCGGTCCAAAGCATCACATTTTGGAGTCCACCCACGGCAAGAGAAATTATTGATATCATGGTAGCTTGTGCAGAATAATAGATAACAGTTGGTACATCATAGTAGTTAGCATGATAAGCTAGTAGTTAGCATAAAAGCATACCAGTCAATAGCCCATAATATTTAGCATGTGAGCTAATGTAGTATAATAGTTAGCATAAGAGTGTAGCACTTAGCATGCCAGGCCAATGAATCAGCCACGCATCGCACACTATCATTGCGTCTGATAAAAGCAGGGATGGAAAAAGTGTCTTAAAAAAAATCAAACTGTGTTATCCAGTCACAGCGCAGTAGGTGGCACAATCGGCATGGAAGCGTGACAACCAAACTCCGCCCAAGTCTCGCGTCACCCATACCAAACTCCGCCCACGTCTCTATTAAAATAATTTGATTGGTCCGCCCGTATACAGGAGACGGCTGCTTGATTTTCCCAGACCCAATGCATCATTTAGCAATGTGTGATGCATGGACGATGCGTTGGTTCTGGCTCACCAGGCTGACGCCATGCCATGTTGTTTCCCAACAGCAAGCATAGAATGATCGATAGCTAGATTACTAGCGAAGCAGGATGGGTAGTGTAGAATAGTAGGTAGCATCTAATGTAGCAAATTGTTTAGCATGCTAGCTAGCAAAACACAAAAAGGGCAGCATAACAGTGTGCTCGACGGTGTACTGTGGTGGCTAGCATGCTAGCTAATGCAGAGTGATGAATAGCCTGCAAGGAGCAAACCCCCTGCAGCACGGGGCACAGGCATTTAGATCATTTAACACACTCTGCCCTACGTCCGCTAAAAACCAACAAGGCATTTCGCTCTCTGCACCCACTTTGGTTTGCAAAAAGGTAAAGGTCAAATGGCAGCGGACACACACACACTCACAATGTAGTTCTGTGTGGCCGTTTAGCTGGTAGATATTGAGGGAATACTACAGACGAGTTTATGCGCTAAAAACAGGGGGCTGACATTTTGGAAGAACGACTTGAAAGTTATTCACTTGGTGTGGTCACATGCTCTTCTGGACCAATGGGATGGCTGCATTCAAACGTATATCCAACAAAAACGAGTAAATGGAACGGGTTGTGCAGATTGAATGATGCGTTTTGGGGCACACAGCCGCACTGGAGCATTTGGGTGTGGAATAGCACAGCGCAAGTTCCTTCCTTCATTTTTTAATAACGCAATAGGTGTGTGCTCTCCCGTTAAATAGACAAGTTCAAAAATAAGACTGAACGCAGCCATGTAAGGCCACTAGTTCAAATGTAAATGGAGTAAAAGTGTTTTTTTTTGCACAAGCAGTCAGCACTTGAGGAGCTTCAGAGATCACGGCAAGGCAGCAATGATGCGAATGCAAAATGTGATCACAGATTATGCATGACAAAGAGTGATGATGATGATGCTATGGTTGCGTTAGATCGGATACCTATGGCGTTTAAATGCCCTGCGATCGCGTGGTCTCGGAGGGTATTTGGCGACATCTGTGGCAATCTGTGCACATTTAGTTTATGGACGGCAGCTTCCATTGATGAGTGTGGGTTACTGACAGGTAGCATGGTGAGGGTGGTGGTTGATTACAGCAAAGGAGGAAATAACTGATGCAGTGTACTCGAGGGTTTATTGCTGAAGAGAAAATGTAATAAACTAGTCTTTTTTTGTTTTATTGTTTTCAAAGTAGTGACAATCTCTGATTGCATTGACAGCGTTAGTGCGAAAGGGGGATGAGAGAGCGGGGACGAGTGGACATGCAGTATAGGACCATTAGAGGAAGCGTTGTCACGCCGCTGCATGTGCCGCAGCCATACGACTGCTTGGAGAAGCAGTCTTAGGGCCGTAGGCCCCGAGGAAATCGTATTTTAAATTAGAATCTATCTTTTTGTGGTCATTCCACATCACATACATGACACTTTTCTATAATTAATTGCAGACATTATTAATAGTTAATTGTAGACTTTTTAGCAGTGCTATAAACACACATACATATTAAACTGTATATAAATTAAAAAGCGGAAAAAGCAGAAGCTTAGTTATAGATGATTAAACATTTTAACATAACATTTTAAAACATTTTTGTGTGGCATTGGGGGAACACCTGTGGAACTAATGAGTTAATGTAATAGTCACTTAAATTATCCCAAGCATATTCAACGTAGTCAAAGTTCACTTGTCTTGAAGGTAATGGTTGTGGAGGAGGTTGGGTGTTGGGCAGGTGTGTTAGCGAGGATGCAGGGAATGAAGCCTATCCGCAGCGCTTCTGGTGACTTAGCCGGAATGCCAGTTCTCTCTAAAGAACTCGGACCCCCGGGTCCGACGCGTGGCATGTAGAAAAGTTAATTACGGGCGGCGCGTGCGGCTTTTCTGCCCATTCTCGTCGCGCCATTGTCAGGCAGAGGTATGAGGATCCGCGGGGTCCACCGTTTACACAAAGGGCCCGAGACGGAGAAGGAGAGAGTGAAAGAGCGAGAGAGTGAGAGACCGAGAGGACAAGGGGGAAAAGTGGGGATCCTTGGCCAAGCGCACGGCACGGAGCGGTGTACAATTAGCTGGTCCTGCCGTTCTAGCGGCTTATAATTATCAGCGGCTAGCTTAATTGACTCCCTTTGCCGCGGTGTAAAGGGACCATACCCTCCTCACCACCTAACCTCCCTCCACCCCCCTCCTCTCGTTCTCCGAGTCCCAACTCTCACCCGGCCGCAGAGCGCAGCAAGGCGATCTCTGAAGTCATTTAGGAGCGCTCCGGCGTCTCCTCAGCCGCGCGCACACGCCAACACAGGAAGAAAGAAAGAGCAAGAAGAGGGGAAACAAGGGAATGACAATATGTGTGTGTGTGTGTGTGTATGCAAACACGAAGACGACGGATCGAGAGAAAAAGATGAAGCGAGGGAAAAATGGAGAAGAGAGAGAGAGAAGACATGATGGCTCTATACTAAAGTCCATGAACGAGGGATAGAGAGGAAGACAACAACAATAACAGAAAAGTGAAAACAAACAATCATAAAAAGAGTGAGAGAAATAGGTGGACCGCGGTAATGCAGGCGAGTGGAGTGATGAAGAGAGAGGTGGGGGGAAATACAATGAGAGTGAAACATCAGGAGAGAGAGATAGAAAGAATGAGAGAGTGTGTGTGTGGGGAGGGGGGAGGCATTTGGTGTGGTAGAATTCATCACCGGGTGTCTTGGGGTCTGTGTTAATAGAAAAGCGGGGTCCCACCGAGCACTGCGTAGTGCCGAAGCCGCGCTCCAGCCACGGTGCGCGCCGCCGGGCCATGTGCGCCACGGGGCACCCCGCCAGACATTAGCATAATTTTATATAACACCGGCGCCGCAAATTTAATACGTCTCAGCAAATACGGAGACAGACAGTTTTGCATAAATTCCGTCTACCCCACCCACTGCCTCCTGCACCTCCTCCCCGCGACGCAGCACTCGTTTTTTTTATCGTTTGTAACATCTCTCTCCCCTCCCCTTTCCTCACCCTCACCCACCATGTGTCTCTGTGATGTCCCGACACAAGAACAAGTTGGACTCCCGCGTTCTTGCAACCGTGTGACACACGCGCACACAAACTACCGTGCTATCCATGGTTTTAAAATGACAACTTTATTCACGTTTTTAAACCATCTTCTAAGTGAAATGCTTGATATTACCTTTGCATTTTACATGGTGCATTTGATTTTAGGTTAGCCTGGCAAGCCAGAACCAACGGATCACTCACGCATCACTCGCGGCGGGACAGTGGGTCTGGACAAACCAGGCAGGCAAATCAAATTGTTGTCCATGTTCAGGCAGTCCAAACCCTGTTAAGGTGGGCCTTGTTCGAATCAAGACGTGGGCCTCCATGCAAATTATCAGACCTACAGCGCTGTGATTTGAACTTCTTTGACACTTTTTTTCGAGCTTGTTTAATGATCGTTCTAGTCACATGCGAAGCATTTGTTCTGGCTTGACGTCGAGCTAGACCCCCGAAACGTCTATGGAAACCTGTGTCGGCATATAGATAAGCTAGATAAATGCCAAATAGTAAGGTGACACAAATGTTGCAATGTCAATTTTGATTGGCTGAAAGATATGCAAGGAAGATATTGTTATGGTTATTTTTTTTCATTAGGTGCTTGGTTTTTTTTTTATTTTGATTGAACTTGCAAGACGTTATATTAAATTCCTTGAAAATTCAGCAACAAACTAATGATTTGGGTTGCATTTACATTGATTGTGTTTATTGAAAAATACATTTATATTTTTTTTTTTTGTTCTGAACAGCCAATCTGTGTGACTTATCCCTATCACTTTTCTGGTCTGCAGGTCAAAAAGGTTGGGGACCACCACACCGGGGGAGGTGTGAATGTTTGCATATCTGTACTGGTGAGTTAAAACACGGGTGCATCTCTCCCTCCCCGTCTCCTCTCACTCCCCCACACCACCAGCTCCCGCCTCTCCCCATCTCCGCACACTAGCCCCATGGAGCTGATCTCGCTAGGAGAGCGCGGGAGAGAATGATAGGGGTGAGGAGGGGGAGGTTCATTAGCTCAGCTAAATCAGAATTAGTGGCTTGCTTGTGACGGGGCCAACTTCATTATAAGGGCCCTTCCTTAATCCAGCGGGGAGCGGTCGGCATGGGGGCCCGCCTCATTTGCTGCCTCTTCAGCACATTCACTGCACACTCGCCCCTCTATGCACACAAACTCAGACACACACACACACACACATTTAGAGACACATCTACGAAACTATACATATCACAAGTTATGTGACATGCATGTATGGAAATATGTGTGGTGACAGTGAGCTGCAATTCCAAGGGCTTTGTCATTCCAATGCACTGCTGCACAAGATCTCAAGGAATTGAAGGGTTCAAAAGTGTGTCTAGATATTAGCAAAGATTTGACACCAGAAGTGGCATCTCTACGGAAACAAAGATTCAATGACATGATCATCTTTTAATATCACAAGCTCGGGTGCCAGCATATTGGAATGTTGTTTCTGCTACGTAAGCAACATGGGAGCGCAGATAAGGTGTCCACGTAGAGGAAATGACCAGTCTTGACACGGGAATATGTCTAGAGGGTTCATTTATACATCCATATAAGCTATTGTTGTACCAATTGAATTGTCCTGAAGTATCCTGAATAAATCCTGGTGAATACATCCACACCGTCTGACCATTAGAGAACCTGGTAACTTTTTGATGGTTTGGGTAAATGATCCAATGTGTATCAGCAAACCGTGACTCGTTGGGTAAACATGATGAGACTAATATCTTGCGGTTCTAGCAACCACACTATACTGGACATTAGCCGGGTGTCAGCTAGCTAAACTAAGCTATGAGCTAAAGCAGGGTACAGGCCGGACATCCACATTTCAGGAAGCATCACTGATTTATAGCCCATGGAAGGAGACATCCGATGATATCACAGCTTGTAGCCAATCAGAATGATGGAGGCGTGACTATATCAATTACATTTCAGTAACACCAATGTATATGATTTTTCAGAAGAGCACCGAAAGTGCACAAGTGCACCATATGAGACAGCCAGAGTCACCGAAACATGCAATTTCCCCCCTCAAGTAAAATTGAAGCAGAGCGTCAATGGGACAAAGCATGGCATTTTTTCCGCAAGTCACAGCTTGGCCATTGGACCATATGAAGATCTGCTAACCACAGTCAAAAAACGAAATCTAAAAATGATACGGACATGTCACGAGATCCCAAAGACTCTCAAAAACAATCCTCCAATATTATGCATTATCATTTTACATTTCACTCTAAAGCAGGATTTTGCAGTGAATGTTTAGGTAACAACACTATTATTACTCCCAAATATATGAAGAACTTTTCACAGGTTTTTCATTCCAGCTGGGCCTTGAGTTGCCATTTGTCAGCTGATTGACCCGGCATGAGCCGTGCTAATTAAAATGAGCTGCCGTTTGTAAATGATTGAAAGTCTGCAGAATAATTGCAAAATTGACTGCAGTATAATTGTTCTAGTAATTACCAAAGACCGGATTTAAACTTGCAAAGTGACGCAAGGTTTTGGCAAAGGAAAATTGCTCTCAAAACTCTCGAGGCAAACCAACCATTACTTTTCTCAATATCCTCCCACTAGAAATACTTGTTGGTAATAGTTGAACTGCTGTTCTCAAAAAAAACATCTCCCTTTAAACTTGCTAAGTGAAGTTTTTTTCGTCTTTTTTTTTTTTTTTTGCAAAACAATTCCTATAACAGTCAAGGTAAATCTCGGCTTCAAATCTCAAGGCAAAGCCTTACGTTTAATGGCCAAGGCAAAGACTGCTGGGAGAATGCAAACAGGCTTTGTGGGGGTGTTTGCAGAAAAAAAGAAAAGAAAGAAAATGCTGGAATTATAGACGGTATAGTGGAGCGAGAGGAGGTGGGAAGCCACGGGAGTCCGGGGTTCGGAAAGTAGCAACCTGCCAAAGGAACACACCTGCATATAATTAGCTAATGGCAAGGCAGTGTTAGCGTTGAGCTAGGCTCCGCGGAATGTCCCCACAGGCCCCCCCGGAACCCCCGGACACTACGGCGGCAGCAGGAGCGCTGTCTGCTGCTGTATCCCACCATAGAACTATTGTAGAAATACATGATAGCACATCCAGATCCTGTGAATAACAACTCTTGAAGATAATAAAACAACTAGAGGTATGCAGTCAGCGGCGACGGCTAAAGGGATAGCCCCGAAATATGATGGAGCATCTTCTTTTTCTTCTTTTATTGTTTAACGGTGATCGACTCTTCTTCCTCTTTTGTTGTTTGTCTGTGCAGGTCAAAATTATATTGTAGAGCAGGGCTATGCAACTGGTGGCCCGCAGGCCAAATCCGGCCCGCCAACCATTGTTTTCTGGCTCCCAGAGCAATCCCAATAAGAAAAATAATATATATTTTTTGATCATGTTTTCTCTATCCGAGATGCTGCGCTTTACCTCACCAGAGGCACTAGACATTTGTTTAAGTGAAGTTTAAGTGAGAGGCTTCTGTTTACCACTATTTGTGTGTTGTTGTTTCAGGTGTTGCTTGCTTTGAATAGCGCTGTTGTAGAGCCATATTACAGGGTACCGGTCGGTGGTAGGGGATATGATGTCATAAAAGGTTCTTTTACGTTCTATCTATCCATTGAGGAAGAGTTTTGTTAGGCCAATTTGGGAGCGCTTCTGTCAAGGTCTAGTCTGCGGAGAACGCTGCCCCCTGATCACATGACAGTTTAATTTCCACTTTTAATTTCATTTTTTTTAAGCTTGGACATACTATTGACTACACACCTTCGTAAGAACCAATCCCCACCCAATTGTGGTGTGCGGGGGGGTGGGGGGGGTGGATTGCACTGCTAACTTTCACTGGCACGCAATACTTTCCATCGTAGAGGAGGAGAAAGAGGGATCGAGAGGGAGAAAAAATAGAATCCAAAGACGGACTACAGTGAACTGAGGTGTTTGGAAAACACATTTTGCTGTAACCTCGGTTACGGGGCAATAACACACACACTTTCGCACACACACACACACATTCGCACACACACACACACACGTGAGATAAAGCGAGGAACAGAGTGGATGAGGGAGGGATGGGTAAGATCCAAACAGAGTACAAAAGACACACGAAAAAGAAAGATAATACTGAGAGAGCGATTGGGAGGCTAGAGCGAGAAGAGAGAGAGAACAAGTTTCAGATATTCAGAGAGAATGGGAGAGAGTGAAACAGATATAAACAAGGAAGAGGAGAGAGAGAAGGAGCGAGACATCATGAAGAAATACTGAGGAATGAATGGAGGGATAGAGAGCGAGCGAGAGAGAGAGAGAGAGAGAGAGAGAGACAGACAGATGGTGCAAGTCATAATTCATTGAGAGACAGGGAGGGAGAGAGAGCGACCTACAGAAACAGAAGATACAATCGTGTCTCATGGAGGGACGGAGTTTATTCAGAGAGAGATAGAAGGAGAGTGACCAAAACGGAGAGAAACGAAAATATAGAAAGGAACAACTGCAGTTGATAGAGTGGCAATAGTTGGATGGATGCAGTGAGGGAAAGGGGAGAGAGACTGAGAGTTCATTGAGAGAGAGAGGGTGAGGTTGAGGGAGAGAGCGAGACCAGTTTCAGCCAGTATGGAGCCCACAGCGCCGGGTGTCAAACAGATGTGCATCTTGGCAGTCTGCCCCCCCCTTCCATACCCCTGCCCC
>OMKY01087685.1:0-11643 GCA_900302395.1 Bregmaceros cantori | reverse complement strand
GTAGTTGTATGGGAAAACTTGGTTCATGGGCAAAGCATCTCATGCAACATTGGGTGGCTTACATTAAAAGCTGTGTTCTTACTTGTGAAGTCAGTTTGAGAGATTACAGATGGGACTTATTCTGTAAACTACAATTTACATTATGCCAGCCAGGCCTGATGCAGTAAGAGTCACATAAATTCCACATGTCAGGCCAAGTTCTTCCAGCACCACATGAACTGGCTTCTTAAAAGCAAAGTCCTTACCATGGTCTTAGTTTTGCCCTCGTTGACTTTGACGACATTCTTGGCGATGAGCTGCATGACTGGCAACAGGTCTTCAGCTGTGTAGTTCATGTAGTGAGAGAGCGCATCGTCCTGGAACAGTCACAGTAATTTAGCCCCCAGTGGGGGGTGGGCAACACCAGCCATCAAGTAAATGTAAGCAAGGACATATTCAGTGTCAATCTTTAGCAGGAAGAGTTATATTAATTCTACATAACCAATAGTTAACACATCAACTCTTATTGGTGAAATTCTTTATGCAGTACTGACATTAAAAAGCCACAAGTTATTTGCGGTGACTAGCATTTGTTGCCTATAGCAATGTTTAAGTAAAGGAGTTCCCTTTACTGAGATTTCTATAGAGATCTGCAGCATAAATGTGTATATGCCAAGACTACAAACCAAGTTCAGTTTTGACCTATTGCAACTTAACAGATTAATTAGTCTTAAAGCCAGGTGTTCAGAAGGCCTTTGAAAATATTTTGACAAATTGTTACAGAAAAAAAACTCAATTTAATACTGGAGAATGTAACCACTTTATGGTTTGTGCCACTAACCGGTGTCATGAGAGGTAGCCCTAGTCATGTCAAGTAATAAACACTTGGATCTGAAATTTAAGCTATATTAAATTTAAGACTTAAGGTCCAACGCATTTGTGATCAACTTTAAGACTCAGTCCGAGGATTTATTTGCACTCACCCATGTTGTGCACTTGTAGACTTGCAGAGACAGCGAGAG
Organism: Bregmaceros cantori; assembly: GCA_900302395.1. Classification (NCBI taxonomy): domain Eukaryota; kingdom Metazoa; phylum Chordata; class Actinopteri; order Gadiformes; family Bregmacerotidae; genus Bregmaceros; species Bregmaceros cantori. Next base: position 10,642 of record OMKY01087685.1, on the reverse strand, counting down.
CGCAGCACTGGCCAGCAGTGAGGGTGCGATGTGGACCATGTCGTAGTCAACCATGCAGAGCTCCAAGAAGTACTTGGACAGGGTGTGCTGTTCGGCCATCACCTGTAGATGACAGGCCAAGGAAAGCTTTAGACAGGACGAGGGCAATAGTTCCCGACAGGGACACACCCATTTGTTGAACGTGGGCGTTCATGGCAAGATAAGGCAATGAACAAATGAGCTTGTACTCACAAGGCTAGAATTGGTTGAGTTCTAGGATTGCCCACCTTAATTTGAATCATGTTCCTTGAACCCAAACGACACCATTGGCAAAAATATTTTACAAAATCTTTAGCCCGATAAGCGGACTAGCGGCTCATATATATCCGCAAGACGCAGTAGTCTGCAGTCCGCTAATGCTTTAGGGTTGGTTTGTGAACCAATGATGTGGTCACTTGCAAGTTTTAAGAGAGTCAAGACACTCTAAAGTCAATATAACAGCTCTCAAGATGGCCTACTAACTGAGAGAACTTCAGAAGTTGCCAACACTCCCTGTGAAAGAAACTGGAATCTTACAGCAAGCATGGCGTTTCGAGCTAACCCTTTAGCGGTCAGCAACACCCGCATAGTTGCCGTTGCACTTGTGACAAAGGCAAATATGTTGCGTTTTCCGTTGTGTGGCCAAGACGTTCCCTGAAGATATAAGGGCATGCAATCACCACCACTGACCTCTGCAACCTTTGAGCCTCGGCGGAGAAAGTGGATGGGCTGTGGCCGCGACAGGTTAAACTCCAGGGCATCCAGCATGGTGATCTCCATCTTGCGTAGCCGAGCGGCAGTGTACGTGTTGTCGGTGACGTAGACAAAGTCTGCAATCTCGGGCGGGTACATCTCCTCGTACTTTGCCGCGATGAACATTGCCGTCACGCCGACCAGCTGAAGCTCCTTCTTGGGAACTGGGTTGTCCTGTAAAGACATTAAAAGCCAGTCAGGAAAACTGGCTTCTCATCTGGGCTACTTGTGGCAGCTCAAGACTCCATGCTAGGAATTAGAGCCATGTGCGGGACGGGAAAATTTCCTGTCACGCGCCCGCAGTGTTCAGTCCCGCCCGCAGGATTCCGATTTCCGAGTCAGAACGGGGGGGTGGGTTCGGCTTTGGGCAATAGGCGAACGTCGGAACTTCCGTTCCAATCTATTCCATGAGGAGCCGAGTCTCTCCAGTCATGATCAGGAGAGCCGAACGGAATCTGATTTTACACATCCGCAAATTTAAAATGTAAACCAGCGGAGCGACCAGGAATGGTAGGCGTTATAGCGTTTGTATCCGCTCTAAGTTTACGATCCAAATAGGTCGAAGAGGAGACGCATGCCGGCGGAGGTAAGTTACATATATATAAAAACTTTTAAAATGCTTTTAATTTGCGGGACGGCGGCTTAATTCCCCTCCTGCCCACACTGATCGCTGCATCCCGCACCAAGCTTTGCAGGGTTCTACAAGGAATGGCAACTTGCAAATTTAACATATTGGTGCTCTGGCAACACCTCACCTGAAGGAAGCGGTCAATGATTGCCACCGACATGAACAAGGTCTCTTGTAGCAGGCGGAACTTGGCAGCCACTTGCACCAGCCAGTCGACCAGGATGGCCCGCATGCTGCCAGTCACCTCCCGCCCATCAAGGTAGCGCGGGCGGACTGGGTAGTCCACCTGGAGACAAGCAATACTTGGCAGTGAAAATCACAGGCTTCACTACAAAAAAAAAGTCAGACACAACGAGTTGGATTTCCTCATGAATGAAGGACTCATTGGCGACAAAAGCAGTCAGCCCAAGCTGGACAGGGTGCTCCTGCCATGCATAAGCCAACCCATCTCATGTATAATTGGGCTTGGGACGCAAGATCGGTCCAGATAATCCTGGATCTGGTCGCCACTGGGGAGGGCGTCGAGTTAAAAGACGAAACTAAGTGATGAAAAGGTTGACCGATGATTCCCATAAATTCCAGGCCAGCCATTAACCTACACTTAATCAAAGTGCTTGCACAAGCACGAACTCAGTGTTCTGGAATCACAACTCGTGAACTAGCTTATTTTGCACGACAAGTACTCAAGCAACTTAGCGGCTAGTTATTAATCGGCAAAGATCAAGTTAGCATTTTGTGGGGTGCAGTTTGCTACAATTTAAAAATGAATTGTTAAATTTAGAGCCATTGACCCTTCAATGTCACCATGTTAAAGATGTCCCACCTCCAACTGCCACAGGTACTTGTAGATGTCTTTAACGTATTCACTGCACAACAGCGGGTTGTCGTAGTCATCTGCGTCCACGTCCCGGATGTCAAGTACGTCGGAGAACGCCTGGCATAGGTCTGCTGGGGCACAGCCCGAGATATCCATGGGACATGGCGAGAGGGGAACCTCGGTCTGGGGCAACGCTGGGCGTACTGGAGAGATGGCCTGAGAGGGGAGGAAAAAGGTGGGTCATCAACTCTCACCATGGCCCGTTTAAGAACGAGAAGCACTCAAGACTGCAAACTGGCATCTGGACACCGATACCAAAACATCTAGACGCCATGTTACTTATAGGCTACAGAAATGCACCAAAATGTAACCACTTACGGCTGTCACATTACCTGCTTGGTGCAGGTAAAAAGTACAGATTAGATCTTCCTAGGACTGGCCGACATTAAGCTGCGAGGCAGAAACTGCCATGAGTCAAAGTTGAACAAGTGCATGCTCACTCCTGCTTTATAGCCTCGGTGCCAGGCCATGTCTAAAATTTAAACAAAGCCATTGCCTGTGTAGGCTTGCTTTTTAAGCGTGTTGGAAAGGTTGGTCAATTGTTCCTTTAAATTGGTTGTGATGCTGTAAAGCACTTCAATTGCTCTGCATGAAAGGCGCTATATAAATTAAGTTTGATTTGACACGCGAGTCAGGCAAATCTAGCACTCAGTGAAACCAATGCAAACCATTCAAAACATGATCATTCAGAAAAGTGGACAAATTGTGTTGGTTAACAGAGAATACCAATATTTGGCTCAATGTTTTCCACACATGTGACCTGCTGATTTTCTTTAAAACTACACAATTGGATCTGTAGACAAGACGTTCACCTTTGGAACCACTGGTTCAGGTTTCTCTTCTTTCACCGAGGCCTTCCTGGTTTTGGGCTTATTCACTTCCAACACAGCAGGCTTCAACACCGGCTTCACTCCCCGGGTCACCTGCTGGAGTGGAGAAAACAAGTCCATCTTAAGTGCTTGAGCAACACAAGAGACGCACTAACCTCATAAAATTGAGAAGTTATATTAAATGTTACGGAAGCAGGTTCTCATCACAAGCCTGATGCCTCACATTTAGTAGAGATAACTAGTTCAATAAAGGGCGAAGTAAGATTGCTCCATGATAAGACATGGTGATTTTTTTATTGCCTAGTCTGCTCCAAAGCACCTGCGGATGTACAGCAACCCTAACCAAGACTGCAGTACCACTAGCATCTGCTCGGGGAGTTACTAGCCCATGATCAGGTTTGCAGCGCATATCAAGTTATTTGATCTGTTTACAGTACCACTAACTCCTACATTGAATTAGGCTTAAAGATGATTTTAACAGTCAACATTTGGGGTTGAAGAGATCCAATTTAAAAGCAAAAATGTGAGGTGAAATTCCAAAAACGAAATACCCAAATTTAAAAACAGCCGCCAAAGTTTGCAATCTTTATATAAACATATTACATACAAGTTGATTGTCGTTCTAGTATAGCGGTTTCAGGTTACCTTCAAACCATCGTCGTTTTCGATCGATCCGAGCGCAGCCCGGGGTCGTAGGGTGGGCTTGCTGGCCACAGCGGTCTTTCCGGGGAGGAGAGTCTTTCCAGGCACGCCATTCTCCGAGGCAACGCGGTTCTGGAAAACACAGCAAGGAAATGTTCAAGATGAATACTTTGTTAGAAAGGGACACTAAACAAGCAGCATGTCTGGGCCCACAAAGACATTGAACATAAGCTAGAGTCAACTACACTGCGAGGCCGAGTAAGTTTCCTGCTGCGTCAAGATGCTAGCCGCGTCTAGCTCTGTACGATGCGTTGGATCTGGTTCGCCGGGCTAGCAACATGCTAAGCTAAGGGAGCGGTCGATTTGGAACATCGCAGTTAGTGGACTGGAATAAAAACAATGACAACGACGCTATAGCGAGTCGAGAGATTTTACAAGTCACTGAATTACTCCACTCTAGTGTGATCTGGAGATTATTAGTGGACATTCTGCTACATGCGGGGCCAGTGAAACGTGATCACAATTTCGCCAAGTACATAGTCAAGCAGTAGACATCCAATTTGAATTCGTATATAGCCGACACTGCGGCGATCGTGTAAAAGAATTAAGAGACAGCAAAAATAAAACCAAGGGATAGAGTTATAGGCAAAAATCGCATAGTAATGGAGGCCATGCTAAAAAAAACGGCACGGTGGACCACAACGAGTTACAGTAACGAATCTAAAACAAAGTTAACTTTTAGATGGTTAAATTTTAAAAAGGTAAAGCTGAGTTTCTTACCCTGGTGACACGGGAAGCCATTATTCGTTGAGGGTTGAAGCTTCTTTTCGTCAGTCTGCGGGGAAAGGCTGTTCGTGTTTAAACTCAGATCCGGAGCTCGGTTTAAATGCTGCCGCTGAGCGCTCTGATTGGACAACGACCGAACGTGTGCTGCTTTCCGATTGGTCTGTGAGATGCACATTTCGGTTTCCGCCGGAAGTCATGGTTGATGTGTGTGTTTTTTTTGTTTTGAGTAAAAACAGTTTTTTCTTTTCCTAAACTGTAATTTAAAATTACAATTTAAAATAAATTAAAATAAAATACAAAAATTGAATTAAAAATAAATTGTACCATATTTTTAAATCTTTTGTTATGGTTGGTCCATGTGTTTTTGTGTATTTTGCAAATACCTCATTTACTGAAATACGTCATATATTTAATACTATTTAATGGTTGATCTAATTTATCACAGGACTTGCAATTCCAATGCCAGTTTTTGAGATCATGCACGGTTTGTGTATGCTTGCAGTGCGTAAATCCACTGCAAGTACCCAAATGTAAAGCAAAAAACACTACATTAAAAAATTAGCCGCTTCTCACAGGACATAATTATTTCTTAGCTTGTCGTGTTAGTGTAAAGGTACATATTGTACAAATGAGTGCATGTATGCAGGAGAGTTACACATTACGCTGCATTAACTAATAGTTATTGTATATTGGTGTCGTTGTGCAAACAAAATACAGTATGTTTATATAGTCTATAAAAAGTAACAAGCTGTTTATGGAAAGTAAGGAGTAGAAAGTACTGATATTTCTGTTGAAAATGTGCAAGTAAAAACCTGAGAGAAATATATACTTCTAAAAGTAGTAGTTACTTGAAAAATATACTTAAGTACAGTACTTGAGTATTTGCACTTTGTTACTTCGTATCTCAGATACAAATGCCTTTCATGAACACTGCATTCTGCCCTCCAACTGAATTTAAACACAACAAGAGTGAATGGGGACTAGAAGGATGACCCAGCTTGGTGCACAGTATGATGCACCTTTGTATGTTTTTGTAGTTGGCATGCTAGCCACGCCAGTCTCCAATGCGTTTTCCACAGGCCGGCACAAATCAAACGTTCACTATATGAATGTAGCGTTGATTTCATGAGGTGCCCTGGAGGTGCCCTTTTGGGCCTGTACAATGGGTGAGCCAGCAGATTCATCATTTAAACAGATTCTTTGCTGAAAGCATTGGAAAAATCCAATTCTACCTCAGATCCTCTGGTTAATGATTCATTTTGTTTCCAGTAGTGCAGCGTAAGCTAGTTTAAAATATTTTGACTCTTAAAATGAAAATTTCCAAATCATTTGGAACAGAATGTTCACACAAATTGAAAGTACTAACGTCATTTCTGGCAGGCCATGATAGGTAAGAATCATGCTTCATTAATTCCTAATTGATCCAGGTATATCCCCTTGGCTGATTAACTCTCTCCCCTAGCGATTGGCCAGACAGCTTTGGCACCCCCTATACATTCTACCTGCTCCGAATCAGTGTACTGCTTCGTTTTGCTACCCACCACCTTCCCCTGCTCCACCACCAAGATGGAAAAAGTGTTGTGTATTATGTGACATGTTCTTGTGTCATGTCGGTTGGCTCTGTTCATGGGGGCGTTATCTATCTCACCCTGCATGCTGGGGTGAGAATCCCCTAAACTACTGCTGCCTTGTCACCCTGCCTGAAAATTCTCTACAGTGCTGCTGCTGCCTGAATTAGTGCTTTTCCAAGGTACTTCATGGTACTGGAAATGGGGGACAGAGCCATACCACCAAGATACTTTAATTTCAATAAAGAGTTGCTGCTTAATCTTCTGTTGCGTTTGTTGACTAAAATGGTTCTGACAGAAATCTAATATATGTATGTGAATATGATTTTGAAAAACTCACACAAACAGTTGCATTGTTTCTTTATTGGAAATATTACACAAGTTAAAGTAACATCAATCACGGCCTTGTCATTGGATAAAAATAAAAAATAAACCCAAAGCTTATTTTGGTTGAGCCAACTAATATGTGCAGATGGCATGGAAAAGACAGCCAACAGAAACCTCTAACCTATCTACAGCTCTGACATAGCTGTAAATGATAGTGTTCTCTGTTGTATGTATAAAGTTATGGTGGATTAAGCATTTGCTGATCTAGCAAATCACTCTAGAGTCTCATCACAATGAGTCGTTTTTAGCTTATGTCTGTTCATCGGCTGTCACTTCTCTGCAAAAGCCACGAGAAGAGCAGATTTTAGCACCTCGAGTCCACTGAGCAAGCAAACGGTACATATTTGTGCATAATAGTGTGTAGGGTTTTTGTTTTATGCACTTTGTTACATGATATCATTATGTATTGTGTTTATCTATTGTGTGTGACTGTATTAGCTCAAATTGCCAGAAAACGTCAATTGTTCATTGTATTCTTCAATATGCTTTCAGTTTTATGGTGTGTGAACATTAAAAGCACCAACTGTCTGAAACACTCCAAAAATGTGTGCATCATTCCTTGAGGCCGCTACAATAGCAATGCAGCAAGTTAAATGGTAGATCAATGCCATTGTCTTTGTCAAATATATTGAGATTCTGATGAGCAAACATACATTACATTTTCTCTATATCATGCCAATAGGTTTGGTTAAGACAGCAAATATCAACTCTATGGGCTTTCATCAACATGATTCACAATATGTGAATCACAATGTGCTTCTGTTCAGGCTTGGCAAGTCAAGATCTGACCAGTTGTAGATGCGGTCACTAACATTTGGGTTGACTGCCTCTGTTTCTTTTACTTTCCACAATTTCCTCAACACAGACTTTTGGTGACTCAATCTGGGAGTGCTTGATGTGTCCGTAGCGTTTCAGAGTTTTGCTTGTGAGCCAAGTAGACCACGAAGAGCCCAGGAAGCTTGGGTATGCAGTATGGAAGACATTTACTTTTGGTTGCTTCAATATAAAAAGCTGCACGGTGATAATCCAGACCTTCACAACTGGTGGAACAGTCACATTTTCCATTATCACTTTAAACACCCACAGAAACAATGCAGGAACATTCAATAATTTAAAGAAGTAGGTGAATAATGACATACGACACACAACATGAACATGTAGAGGTCTTAAAAACAAGTGAAACTAGCAAAGCTGATCCAGCTACACATAGAATATACCCCTCGTGACAATAAACAAAAGTGTTGTTCAAATTGATCATTGTGGCTTGCTGCAGACCTCATTTGTGAACACATTATGTAAATTGAATGACAGCATAGTGGTTAGGTATGACTACTGATACAGGCTTTAACATTGGAAAGCATCAGGGTTCACATTGAAAAATGAAAATAACATGAGTAAGATACAAAATATTGGTTATATTCTTGCAAAAATAATTTGCCACCTTGTATTGTAGAATACATGACAACTTTAGCAATGTCATTCATTCCCTCTCTAAAAAGGCATCATTCACTCCGAATGGAATTTTAAATATATGTTGGAAAAACGCATGGAGCAAATGGAGGCTAACTGTGGACATCATGGACCTTCTCAGTGCAGCAGTCAGATTTCGGGTCAATATATTTCATTCACATATGTACCGGTCAATGGAATTAACTTTACTTTTCATGCTTGGAAACTAATGTGCAATTCATTCAGGATTCATTCAATGCCTGAACAGGTCAGCAGGCACCAACCGACAGCACTAAAGATGATAGGCTGCTAGGTCTAAAAATGGTAAATCTCTATACCTACATCTTGCACCAGCGAGTAAATAATCAGATTCAAATGTTTCCAGTTCCTTTTAAAAGCTGTTTTTTTTCCCAAGTCACCTCTACTTTAATGTATTGCTCTTCAGCCTTATTTGAGCCAGTCCAGCAGCTGAGGTGCGTAGTAGGTAATGATGATGTCAGCACCTGGAACACAGCAGCAAAATGCAGTAATCAATCTACAATCAACAACCAGTACAAGTGGGTTAGGAAGGTGGCACCGCTATCATTCATATGGAGTTTTGAATTTATTTCTCTGAACAAAACGAGAGGAAGGAGCTTACGGACGTTACCAAAATGTAACTGATAGTTATGTTTCCATTATTCTGATTAGCTACAAGCTGTGACAAGTTCAGATGTTTACTCCCATCGGCTATAAATGAGTAGAGCTGCAACCGATGAATCGATGATAATCCATTATTGAATTAATCGCCAACTTATTTGATAATCGATTGATCGACAGCAATTAATAATTTCCTCGTTTGGGCCGTTCTCCACTGAAATGTGTTGAATATATGTTGTTTAAGGTTTTCCATTTTGCATGCTGCAGTAGCCAGTCTGTTAAGAATGAGTGCACTACAAAGCACACATATGCCATGATGGTGTGGAGAATTGTGGGTTCGCTCTCCTCACCGACAGATTTTCTCCTCCCCCTTCTTCACCGCATTTCCAGTTCGGAAAAAAAAAATCTTAAAAAAATGGTACGAATGGGTTGGAAGAATACATAAATAATCGTTCTAATTGCAAATAAAAAATTGACAATTGACAGATTAATCGATTAATCGTCAGCAAGCATGGCCGATTAATCGATCAAAATAAATGCAAGTTACTTGCAGCTCTATAAATGAGTGATGCTTCCCGACATGACGTATTTGGCATGCCCCTTAGCTTAGCTAGCCACCTAGCTTAGCAGTCAATGTTTGATACCCGGCTTTGTCCATTCAAGTTTGATAAATGAACCCTAAGTATGTCACTGCTTTGGTACATGAAGTAGACGCCTGCAAGCCTTTTGATGACTTGTGTGCTACAGATTTTCCATTTTGACATCAACATAGTCATTTTGGAGCGAGCATCAATTGATTATGCATAGGTACACCTTACACATACCATAGAATAGCTAGTGGGAAAAAATGCAACAGGTTGGTTTTCAAGTATGGATGCATCGATACAGTTTTTTGAAAACCGATACGAGTACAATAACATTAATACTCACCGATACGGAGTACAGTACTATCGATACCGATACACCCCCACGCCCCCAAAGAATTAAGCCCATGTATATTTGACCTACATTGATCAAAATAATATATCAGAGTAGAAAAAGCAGCATCGCCTCATTTCACAGTAGCGTTATGGTATTGCTTCATGGTATGGGTTCATGGTATCGGCAACCGTTTGACCAGTATGAGTACGAGCACATAAGTGAGTATCGGGCCCGATACCGGTATCGGTGCATCTCTATTTTTTAAAATTGGTTGATGAATACCTGCACTAGACTATTAACTACTAACAGGTAATTTGGCCTTTGGCCGTCGCAATCCTGACCTAGCATGTGTCCGCTTTGAAATATCTGAATGCAGCTCATTTACGCCATAGAAGGATAAGTCTACTTCCAGAAAGAAAAACTTGCCATGTTTTGGTTCTAACTGTGCACTACAAACAGGTGTATTCTCCGATTACTAGATCAACTTGATTAAAAAGCGAGGCAATGGGGGCGCGCGGTGGCAGAGCGGTTAGAGAGCGCATCCCCCATACCATTGATCGAGCAGTGCCGGAGGTTCAAATCCCCTGTCTGACTCTTCATCCCAGTTTCCGATTAAATCCTGTCACTATCGCTCTCAATAAAAAGAATGAAAAATGGGGCTTGCACCCAAAAAAAAACGTTGAAAAAAAAAAATTAAAATAAAAGCGAGACAATACGTCTCAGCTGTTATTGCACACGTTTACGACACTCTGGTAGAACCAAAACATGGCAAGACTTCTGTGGCTAACAGCAGATGCTCACCTGCCCTGCGGAAAGCAGTCATGGCCTCCATGACAGCGGCTCTGAGGTCGAATGCACCGGCCTGAGCCCCGTGCCACAGCATAGCAAACTCCCCAGACACGTTGTACACAGCCAGCGGGTGGGTTGGGTGCTGGGGCCAACACACACATCATTAGAGACAACTCAAACTGACTGAAGACTGGGCTGGTATGATACAATCCTGATTTGTGTCTTTGAAATCTCAATTTTCGATTTGTTTCCAATTTCTTGAAGAAAAAAAAAAAGACAAAATATTTCAAAACTAGAAGTTTCATATTTCAAACTTTGCAAATGGTGTCCATTTTTGGAATTGAGTAGAGACAAC
>OMKY01087678.1:0-10066 GCA_900302395.1 Bregmaceros cantori | reverse complement strand
AAACTTAGCATGCTAGGCTAAAGTTTCATGGCTCTGAGTCAGACTGCGTGTGTTCCAATTCATGCACTTCGTGCCCCTTGTTAGAGTGCATAGCGCTGTATGCGTTATGTACACAATTGTCATATGGGGTTACTTTTTTCAAACAATATGTTTTTCAGACAATAGAGAAAAGAGAAAGAAAAAAGACAAAAAAATGAACACACTATGAAGACTAGGTAAGAGATAGAAAATGATAGATTAAAAAACAACAACAATTTTACAAGGAGCGGAAACGGAAAGGAAAAAACATTTGTTCAACTGTTCCAGAACAGAAACAGAACATTATGAAATCCACAAAACCGGTTACAAACGTTTTTTTTCTGTTCTCTATATATTTGAACATATGCTATGTCTGGGAGACCATTTCCAGTTGTGCATCCATCCAACTTTCACTGTCAGTCATCAAGCCCCATGCATCTCGGGCTCCATCTTGTGGACAGACGAGGAAGTGAATGTAATGGCATTAATACAGTTACACTGAAGTTTGAAAATCCACCAAATATATTTTGTATTAACTATATCTAAACTTAACATTGCACAATATAAGGAACTATTAGAATGAACAAAATGTTTGTGCTCGGAACCAGTTCAGGACCGATATTTTGGAAGCGGAACGGTTCCGAGAACGAAAACGTTAAACTTAGGCCTGCCTAAACCGTTCGGAACGGAACTTTTAAAAAATAATTTTGTTTTCAAGCCTGGGTTGTGAGGTTACTTTTTAGTCTGATATTGGTGGAGAGTGGCATGGCTTGACGTCGCGTGACTGCTAATTACGTTTAGTTTGTCACAGAGTATTCAATACTTCTCAGTACTTCTCTGCAGGGATATTACGCTTTGCGGAGTATGCCAATTGGAACACAGCCCATCTCTTCATAAGGAACCCTTCAGTAACCTCACCTGGCCTTGTTGCCAGAGTCCATGAGGTCCTGGATGTCGTTGTACGAGGTGACAGCCAGCTTGGACAGGTCCTCCACATAGGGCCCCATCAGGGGGTGCTCCCGCACCCTCAGGTGACCTTTGTTCTTGGGATTCAACAAGTCTCGCACCCGCTCACAGTAGATCTCCATGTAGCTGACCTACACACCCACAAATAGAAAACATTGCAGAATTAATCCACATTGCGTTTCCATTTTTTCCCAAAAGATGTAGGGCATATTTGCTCTTAAACAGTCCTTCTAGCATATTTAATTTAGTTCTATATACAAGTTTTTGACCCGTTTCCGGTTTACTTCCTTAACTACCCCCGTATATGCTCGCCACTTCCGGTGCCATTCATTTAGCCATGTCTCGGACTATTTTTCAACAGGTTTAACTTTGCTATTCCACACCCAAATGCTCTTGTGTGGATCTATGCCCCAAAAATGCATGCTTGAATAATCGGCGCAACCCGTTCCATTTACTCATTCAAGTTGGAATTACCAGTGAAGTGTCCATCCTATTGGTCCAGAAGAACACACCACATCGCTGAGTAACTTAACGTCAGATTTTGCCTGTATTTCATCAATACTTATGTAAAAACGGTGTGCAAAGCAGCTGTAGTAAGCAGATTTTGAAACGCTGTGCGTTTTGTGTAACAAATTCATCCACTTCCGTCCAGTATGATCACTTTACATAGGGAAATATACAGACACAGGAAGTGTGTTACACCAGGTGGGACAGATGTCAGCCCTGCATTTGGTGCGAAAACTCGTCTATAACATCTAGAAAAAGAATTGAAGGCTTTTCAGGGTTTTTGTGAAACAAAAATTCTGAAGATTGCCCGCCACCACTGGATGGCGGTGTTTTGTTCACCACTGCCAGGTAGTGGAGCCACCTGGGATTACTCAGCACTAATTGATAAAGAGCTGTGAGCATTGATTGTTTCTTTGTTGGTTGCGTTTATTTTCCTAAAGATATAGTTGTTGGTGTTATTTGCTTAAATGTAGCAGTCAAATTATATACCTAGCTGTTGTGTTCGCTTCCACCTACTCAGTTAATAGAGCCACTTATTCCAGTCAATTCTCCTGGGCCACACAAAGGCAAACCCATTACTGCAAAACCTGGGGTCGGTGAAATGAGGAAATTATAGAGGATTAATGGCACACAATTTTCCCGGTTCAGTATGTACCCTGGTTTTGAGGTCATGGTTTATGTCATCTTCATGAGGTGAAAATATAATTCCTCAAGTAATAGAATAGTATGTTTAATAAGGAACAAGAAACATGCATTACCATCTTATTAGTGAGAATGTTCCTGAACATCAAACTGGAACATACACATTTTTAATTACAAAAAATAAATAATATGAATATATATATAATTGTGCTCAAGTGGTATTCAATTTTCAGACATTTCTTTTGCCCTTGACAATAATATTAGAAGGAACACAAAGAGTTAAGTAATATGTCACTGAACAAAACCTAGTTATACTGTCACCTTTTAAATTTGAAAGTACTTGCATTTATACCTAGTTGACAATGACATGGACATAAATATTTCATTTTACTTATCCATTTCTTTTCCAGCAAATTGTTTTATAAATTGTGATACAGATTATAAACAATTTTATCAGTAAACGTGTGTGAACATAAATTAATTCCTTGCATGTGCTAAAATATTATACACTAATTATATTCTTTGATAAGTGCAAAAATTTCCAAACTCCAATTAACAAATCATTGTTTATACAACTTTTAAGAAACTAAATGCAACTTTCAATAGTGAACACGAGCATAACGCCATGCTGTCCAATGGCATCAGTGGGTCCTACTATACTACAATGTGCTAGCACAGCTGAAGTGGCTTGGCAGTAGTGAAACGGTCTGCCCCATGGAAGACTCGTGAGACCAGGGTCCCACCTCAGGCGGATTTACCAAAATACATATTTTAACAATGTAATCTTGTGGACCGCAGAGCGTGCTCGCCCACTGTTTGAGAACCACTGCTCTAGACTCTAGAGTCTAGAGGGTGCAAGTACATGTCTTAGTAGGAGGGCGTATGGTGTACGGCGACTGTGCATGCGCAATATTTCCTATTATGTCACGTAGGCGACGCTCAGCAGATGTTTTTCCCGTCCAATCGTGTAATGTACCGAGCGTGCATTCGTGAGGAAGGGCTGTGGACCACTGCTGCTTGAGATTTTGTGCATGTGTCATTCGCAACCCATGGGGAGAAAAGTGTACAAGAGTACGGTTTGGTTTTTCAGTATGATAAAAATGACAATACAGTAGCCGATCATAACATACCTCCACAGAGTAGGACATACTGTTGTCAGTATTGCTGTCGTTGATCTTGGTGAAGAGATCTTCACACAGCTGGCAGGGGAGAAGATAAAACATTACAAATATTACAAATAAGAAAATGAATTGTTTTGTCAAAACACAAAAACATATACATATACTTGAAGCTTGAGTTCACAAGGCAAGTTGGTTATTTTTCCACTCTCTAAACCAGACGAGCGCCAGACTATCATTCCTGCCAACGACTATCAGACTTTATAACGCTTCAATATGACTCATATCAGACACCTACCCCTGTCCTATTTTGTCGTATTAACAAAATAGGACACAGATGAAAACGTACATTCATACGTTGTTGCAGCTGCCACAACAGTGAAAATATTGCAGGTGTGCCCCCTCCCCTTCCACTACGTCGTCAAAATGGCGAGTGAGTGCAAGAAGTGCACCATCAGGGTACTTAATTTTGCAACTTTTGACTTGGAACAGCACAATAAATTCAAACGACGTATTCAAAGATCTGAGGTGCACATATTGAAACAGATCATGGGACTTCAAAATAGTGGTCCTCAAAAGACGTCACGTCCCACTGGACGGTGTAGCAAGAAGTAGAACTGGGCGAATAAAATCCATAGTATACCGTGCAGTTCAAGGTATTGGTATTCATTTCAGTAAAATCAAATAATAACATGTCACTGAAGCTCAATCTTCATTTATTGTTGATAAATAATGTACTAACATTGGCCACTAGTGGGCGGCATTATCCTGGTTACCAGACCGTGGCACACGGTCCTGCAGCCATGACCAATTTATTCCACACAACGTAACAAATGCAACTGACTTCAGGTAATTTCAGAACCCTGGACAGCTATTGAATTGGTAATAATGTGCCCAGTTCAGGACCATCTGAACAGCTTATCAGCTGAATCTCCTTGACTTCAGTTGCATTTGCTATGTTGTGTGCAATAAATGGGTTTGTCATTCACTTTTTCAATACATCGTCCACCTCTAATAGAAGGCAGCATGGGGATGAAGTTGTCTCACCAGGGGAATGATGCCCTGCTGGTCCTTGACATCTTGTTTGCCCATCATGGTGTAGGACTTGCCCGCCCCCGTCTGGCCATAGGCAAAGATGCACACGTTGTAGCCTTCAAAGGCGTGCAGCAGCATCTCCTCCCCGATGTCTGTGTACACCTGCTGCTGGGACGCATAGCTCGGGTCTGCCGGCTGTGAACACCACACCGACACACACAAAGACAGCACATGCAGAGTCAAGCAGAGATACACATAAACAGAAATGTGTTTAAATGTGTGCAAAAACACAGACATGTTCATACAAACACAGACAGTCACGTGTACAAAAATACGCACAGACACAAACACAGACACACATTTTAATTGGTTTGGTATAGCTTCGTATTCGTGTAAACTCGTTTGTGATTCATTGGTATTACCTTTACATTAACTTTACCTTAAAATATATGCACTAATTACAAGATATAATCATTCAAGTGAGTCTCTGCTGATGCAAGAAAATATTGGCTGCTTGTGGACAGTTAGGACAGATCTTACTTACTTGTATGTATGAATGAATGAATGAATTAAATGTATTTAAGGACAGACAGTACAAAGCCATTAGTCATTCCAATATGGCACATGACACAAGAGATGATATTCAGTGCATTCATTATTGTTCTTGTTTCTATTTCTATCCTTCCTATGTCGTAAAATGTATGCTGTTACATAGTTACAGGGTGTACCTTTAACGGAACGTGCTTGCATGAATACTGTGTAACCACTGTGTGAGTTTTAATAACACATAAACACAATGTAAAACAAGAGAGAGTGAGAGAGATGCGGATATCTATGCATGTCTTTGAGTGTGGTGGGTGGCCAGCATTTGGCTATTCAGGTTTCATCATTGCAGATAAATTGTTAATTTGCGTTGTCATGTTTTTTGGCTTCTTGTCAAGAAATGACTCTCTATTCCCATGCAGGAATGATAGTATTTTCAATGAAAGTGACAATAATGCTTTTTCAATCCTTTTGTGTGTGCATGTGTGTATGTATGTATGTATGTATGTATGTATGTATGTATGTATGTATGTATATGTGTGTGTGTGTGTTGTATTTAGAGCCAGAGAGAATCAGGAAGAGAGAGATCAAGAAACCGGCCTCAATGAATGAAAAGGGTCCGTCTCTCAACATATATGTCCGCCGAGGCTGTATTTTGTGTGTGTGTGCATGTCGTGGACATGTGTGTGTGTGTGTATGTATGCATGTACGTACCGTAGTGTGTGACCAATAGGAGTAGTCGAAGTTGAAGCTCTTGTTCTCTTTTGGTGCCTTGGGATTGATGATAGCTAAAAGATGGAAGAGACGGTGCATCGTGAGACATGGGCTAAATGCTGCCACATTGGAGCTCCATAACACAATAACAAGATACTTTAATCAAGCCCGCAGGGAAATTCAAGTCGGCCCGTCCAGCAACAGCCCGCCCATAAAACAGACATTGACAGGAGGGCAGGAACAAGCACAAATGCGGACATAGAAACGTCAATACGGACATTCACGCTTAGAAAGGGGAAAAAAAAGATCTGTCGCTACCTTTAAAGGTGAGCATACCAGCTGTAATGTTGGAATACATTCGTATACATATGCGATGAACAGATATGGGAAATGAAGCCAGGCTCTGAAATGTACATGAAAGTATTTTTAAAAGTGAAAAGTATTAGCCACTTATGTAGTAAAGTTGAGCAAACATTAGCCGCTTACGTCATGAAATACTAATTTATTAGCTTGTGTGTTAACATAGAGATAGATAAAATGTCACATGTATGCAGTGTATTACCTAATGCTAATATTTATTGTCTTAAGACAAGCAAAATAGATTATATTATTTATATAGTCTATCAATCTAACAATCTGTGGCATGAGTAGCAAGCCAATGTCTTGAGAATGTACTAAGTACAAGTGAGAAGTCATCAGATAACTAAATACTTCTAGTACTAGTTGAAATCTACTCAAGTACAGTAATGAAGTATGTTACTTGCCATCTTTGGCTACGAAACGTCAAAAAACACAAGAACAATGTTAAAACGTAGCAGGGCATATTCTCTATTTCTACGCCTAAGTATTTTCAGTCCTATAAAGTCCTATAAAAAAGGCTTGTCCCTCTAGAGACATTCGAGAGATGTTCCTAGAGACATTTCTACACAAACATGTTTTCATACGAACAAAGATCCCTTTCATTATATTACGATGTATTATCATTATTATCATTAGCTCATACTTGGTGCTAGGGCTGCAACGATTAGTCGATTAATCGGTGACTAATCGATTATAAAATTAATCAGCAACTAATCTAATAATCGATAATCACCAAGTAATTGAATCATTGTTAATGTCAGCAGTTTTGTGCTGGCAATACCCCCTACTGGGCCATGTACATTTGATATTCATTAATAATTTCTGAATATGAATAATATGAAATGGAGATGATGATTAAAACTTGAATATGAAGAAAATCATCTGATTTGTTGCTTTATTTGCCATTTATGAATAACCAAATTTGACAATATTTCAAGTTGTAAAGATGAATCCCTTGTAATTGTTGCTTGCCGTGATTATTTCGGGTATTTTTCTCAAGAAAAAAATATCAAACCGATGAAACGACTAATCGTTTCAATAATCTCCAACTAATCGACTACTGAAATAATCGTTATTTGCAGAAAATGAAAATTTTCTTTAACCTTTGTATGCAGAAGAACCAGCACCTCAACAAAGGCTTAATTGGTGTGTGATACCTGACTATACCCTGCAACATAGAGATTATATTCACCACTGTTATCGCTATGAAAATATTGTCTAAAATTGCAGCATAGTATGTTTTGACTTTTGGGCTGTAAAACATATTTCAGTTTGCACACATTTCCATGATTGATAGTATGCAATGAAAGTGTAACTTTTGCAAACCTACTGTTGGACATTATAAAATGTATGTCGATACTCATGAATGAAATATGAATAAATAATACAACGCTTCTACCCTGAATTCAATTCAAATCGATAATGGGCCGGAGATCCACATCCCTAAAAAACAACCCAGTTTATAAATCAATGTTATACCCTCATTCATCAGCCTCACACACAAAGTATGTATTTCATTATTTTATTCTGAAGCTGAGATTTATATTCAACCCTTGGATTTTGATGAAGATGACTGTGCATGTCTTTGTGAGCAAATGAAAAAGCACGTAAGCACAAAACATAACATCAGTATTCCATAAAACCTGGTACAATGGCTCCGATTACACATGTTTGGTGAGTAAAAAGTTAAAAGTTATACTCTATTGTATTTATAATACATAAGGTTACCTCTTTAATAGAGACCTCTTCTCTGGCACTAATCTAAGGGCGTATTCAAATCAGCGTGTTTATCCTGGGTCCGTCTCGGTTAAAACGACATGGAACTCATTTTCGAGTTGTCCCGGTTGATGTGAATGTGGCATGCTCAACCTGATTATAACGAGCTGTGACTCGGGTCAGCGCTATCTGAAAGCGATCACTTTTTGACCCGCATATGCGCTTTAACAGCATAACGCGTTAACAGCACTGTAACGACAGCGCAGCACCTGCATTTGCTTGCATGGAAGAAATAAGTGGATGCGTGTTCACGCATTCCAAGCAGGTTTGAATAGTGTGCGCATATGTGTGTGTGCATGTGTATGTGTGTGTTTGTGACCGTGCATGCCCGTGATGGTATAATTATTTGCGGGACAATTCGACTCGCCACCCCCCGCCCCGTCTCTTTATTATTATTTTTTTCTAATTTCTTTTCTTCTTTCTCTTGTTCTCTTCTCATCTTTTCCGATGCAGTTTGCGCTCACAGCACGCTCTATTCCTTGCGTGGACGTGTGGTGTGGACACGCGAGATGTCTAAATGTGAATGTGTATATCATTAAAATCTTGAGAAATGTTTTGGTATCGAGAAATATTTTGACGATCTGATCGCAGACCGCAACTCGGAGGACTCAGCTTGCTAGTAAAGCTAAAAACACTGCTTGCTGTGTCATTCACAAACCGATTGTTCAATCTGAACTACGAATGTTTTGGTGAGCGAAATATCATTGTGGGCTGTGAGAAGATTATCAAAACACCTTAATAATTAGTTAATTCCATGAAATACAGCATTAATAGTTTTAATGCAAACCTATTGCAAGAATGAACTGCCTTTGAGACTCCTACACTGATTAAATACAACTTATGGAGTAAATGTATGTAAAGTATATAAATCAATAAGTATATAAAGCAATACAAATGTAATCGTTTTTATTGTTTCAGTGTTTTATCGTTTTATTTAGGGGGTGTTGGAATAACTATTAATCGTTAGTTTACAATTAAAATAATTAAGTTGTTGCATTTTTTTCCTCCATAGGATATTGATAGCAAACCCTTATCGAGATTTTTTTTCCCCCAATATCACCGAGCCCTAATATCATTATTAAAGATTTTCTGGCTGAGCTGATTTGTCAAGTAACCATAGCACTGTTCTGCTCAGAGCAGCAGCAGGAGGAAATATACTCCAGTAATGGATGTCCGCTGGGAAGTGTGACTCATCTCAATTCATGCTCAGTTGGATCTCACATTTCACCCTGAAAAGCCTTTACCACCAGCAGCAGCACCATCACCAAAACCACCAGGACACTGTGTGACCAGGTGTTGGCAAGGACCGCACAATACCATTAGGGATGTCAATCTGGTTAATGCATTGTTTGATTGTCAGCCATTTCATCGGTCGATTATTGACAAACCCTTTGCTATTTTTAAGCAGGGCTTTGAACCCGTTCTGGAATAGGAACACTATTATTTTAAAATAATGGTAACCGGTTAATACCATTTTTATTTGGTTCCTCAAAGTTTTCGTTGAAACACGGTGTGGTCTGTCCTATAGGTGTCTGCTGCGCCACCAGTCTCTGCTGCCGTGCACCTTCGCTTTTCGCTTTCCCATTTTTTGTTATTTACATTTCAATAGTTCTTTCTCTCTCCACCCATGTCTCTGTACGCTCTGGGCACGCAGTGAGAGTGTAAAAATACAGCGTGCTGGAGCCGATATGGCCGCCGCCCACCCACAACGTCACTGGGGCAACTGCACTATTAATCGGCAATGATAAATTGTTTCCTAGTTTGGTCAGTCCTCCGCTCAAAGTTGGTGAAAATATGTTGTTCCCAATGAAAATCATCATTATGTGTGTCCTCATATTGAACATTATTAAGCCCTACAGCAGCACAAATGATTACATTAAAGATAACATGTAATCTTGGGCGGAAAACCAATATTAAAGTACTATGGTCATTTCTTGCAGGCCATGATAGTTAAGAAGCTTGCTGACCTCATTCCTAATTGATCCAGGTGTATCCCCTCAGCTGGATCAACTCTCCCCTAGCGATTGGCCGGACAGCTTCGGTACGCCCTATAAATACTACCCGCTCCAAAATAGTGAACTGCTTTGTTTTGCTACCCACCACCTTCCCCTGCTCCACCTAACCAAGATGGAAAAAGTGTCGTGTATGATGTGACATGTTCTCTGTGTGACATGTCGCTCAGTTCTGTTCTTGGGGGGTTAGCTATCTCACCCTGCGTGCTGGGGTGAGAATCCCCTAAACTACTGCTGCCTTCTCACCCTGCGTGCTAGGGTGAAAATTCTCTACACTGCTGCCGCTCCCTGAATTAATGCTTTTCCATGGTACGGTCCATGGTGGTATGGAAATAGGGGAGTTCCTCCGAACAGAGCCATACCGCCAAGATAATC
>OMKY01087676.1:0-11415 GCA_900302395.1 Bregmaceros cantori | reverse complement strand
GAATATAGTTACTATAACTTAGTTAGTTATTTTTGACTTGCTTCTTCACACACACACTTTGAAATTGATGAGTCGAGGCAAGTGTTTCCAGAGGTGGCATTTCAGAGTATACTGAAAAGTTATGGTCAGTACTTTGATTCAGGGAGACTGAGGTCTGAACCTCAAGTCCTATATTCAAACCAGGGCTTGCAGGGCAACAGGGGAAAGCTGTGTAATTTCTTGCTGTCCCTGAAAGACATGGACTTGTACAGCCTCACTATTGTCTTTAATGGCAATGATTGGAGCTGCCTGCCAATGATTGTAGAGCCTAGCTCTGCTGGCCATTAAGCGGACACTGGTCAAGTCCTTGGAAAAGACACCAAGCTGGTACGACAGAGTCACAGACCATTTTCTGGAAAACGAAAGGAGGGTTACGTGTATATATAGACACATTTTATGATGCAGGACGACAAATTGGGCTTCCCCTCCTTAAAAGTCCAGCATCCGCCACTGATCTACAGTCCATGTTTCCTCTGCTTCCTCTATGCCTCCCTGGGCAGCTGCCCACCTGGCTCAGCGGTAGTAGTAATAATGGTGAGCTGTAGTTCTTGGGGTTTTCCAAGTTGTCCAGTCGTACTCTACATGTCCTTGACTCTCAGTTCCCGTGTTGCTGCAGGACGGGTCGGCTCCGTACGGCAGCCGCTACATCGGCTCCATGGTAGCCGACGTGCACCGCACCCTGGTCTACGGGGGGATCTTCTTGTACCCGGCTAACGTCAACAGCCCCAAGGGAAAGGTACACTTCGATGTGCTCGGAATCACGCGGAAAAAAACAACACAGCGACATGGAATTTGAGTTTGGAATTTGGAGAAGTGAGTGGACACCAGTGGACGCGTCCCACGTCAACTACTCCCTGGTCTCGTGCACCTCGGCTGATCTTTTATGACATCACAGAAGTTCCGCATGTAATGTGACATCAGTCAGATTCTTGTCTGATTTCTATGTTGGTTCACTGACTTGAAATGTCGTATAGCAGCAGAGTTGTCAGTAGAATCTATGTGGGGATATATAGATAGAGATATCTATAGATAGATTTAGCGCCAAGGAATAATTGTTGTCATTAGTTTTTTGCTCACACCACCACCTATTGATCTACACATATTTGATATTACTTAATCATATTATGGATTTTCAGAGATTGTTAATTATTTAACATTATTGATGAAAAACCTAGGTACCTAAATTGTTGTACATATTATCTGACGTGAACCAAAATTGACTGCATTTCAATTTGACAAGACTCATTTCTGTGTGGCTGTCAATATTTTGGAGATTTTTAAAGGAAAAATTATCAACCGATTAGTCAAAGAATCGTTTCAATAATGGGCAACTCATCGACTATTGAAATAACTTAGTGGCAGCCCTAATTTATATATTATCATAAGCATGCCCTTTGTCGTTACTAAAGTGTGACTGTGAACATGTGTCCGCCCCCTTAGCTGCGTCTGCTGTACGAGTGTAACCCCATGGCGTTCATCATGGAGCAGGCCGGGGGTCTGGCCACCACCGGCGCCCAGAACATCCTGGACATCCAGCCCATCAGCATCCATGAACGCTGCCCCGTCGTGCTGGGCTCCCCAGACGACGTCAACGAGTACCTCGCTATCGCCAAGAAGCACCGCAAGTGAGGTAAGACGCGCAGCGAGGGGTGTTTGTCAGTGAAATGATCATTTTCTGATGATATATCCTCGCTTGATAAATGTATCTTGCCATTTTATGTGGAAATATAATAGCCTGGCGAACCAGAACCAACACATCGTCAACGCATTGCATATTGCTAGACGCTTGCATTGGGTCTGGTAAAACTAGGGTCAGAAAACGTTTAAAAAAAAGCATGCCAATCAAATCATGTTATCCAGTCACACCGCAGTAGGTCAGTCAAGCGGCGTGGAGACAACCAAACTCCGCCCACGTCTTGCGTAGCCCATACAAACTCCCCCCACGTCTGCGCTGATTGGTCGATTGGTTCCATACCAACGGCGGATTGATTTCTCAGACCCAATGCTGTGTGTTCTAACCAAACAAATAAACTTGGTGAAAAATGTGCATTGGAAGCTTGGAACTGGTTGCTGCATTTTATTTTTATAAGGGCATATCTAGACCGTCCTCAGCGAAACTGCGAAGGTGGCGGCAATACAAAAACGGTGATACATTAATAAAATTGTGCTTACATATTTACCGCACTCCTCTGTCAGGAAAAAACGAAAGAGAGAAGGGAGGCGGTATGTCACCCCACAACGTCCCTCCAGTAGTAGAGGCGCTTTCACCCCTTTAAACCCCCCACCCTCAAATGCCTCCAAGCAGTCGAGGGGGGGCGACATCGGTCATGCCGGTGCTGGTCATATGAGCTGACATGGCGCAGACCAACAGGCAAGTGACGCGTTTGAGGCAGCGTCGTTGCAGCAGACGCCCAAAACGCTACAGTCAATTTGGGCAATTCGTCCCGTCCGTGGCTCCTAACCGTTTACTCATTATTTGTTCCATTCGCGCTTGGTGTGTGCACACGGCAAGTCCATATCACCAATACATCACTATGCATTTTGAGTAGTGTTCACCCCACTGCCATAGTTCCCCAGGAGCAACTGACCATAGGGACTTTATTACATGTCATCTTTTTACATATAGACTCTTTTTGACTTGACTTCACTAATTCTAATCCACAGGTCCCAGCTAGGACCCCAAGAGATGTTCCACATCGTCAGACGGCCACACTGGACTCAGACACACCTGCACCTACGAACTCTGTGGCCCCGGACATTACCTGCCTCATATTGAAGTTCTTTTTTTAAATAAAAGAGAAATTGAAGACTTTGACTGTTCTTGGTGATGAGGCATTCACTTGTATTGACAGAATAATTTTTAGGTAGGCCACCATGTCAACAAGACTAGGAAGTGGTGGTCATGTGTTGGGTCGGAATCATGGGGAGAAACCTGGTTGGCCACTTTACGTTCTGTAAAGTATTGTGTCCGAAATCGCTCCCTGTCCCCTTTATAGTGCACTATATGGGGCGCACACCATTTTGTAGGGGTGTCCGAATCCTCCATTTAGCTTACATAGTGCACTGAAAGTATCCCGCAAAGCACCGCAAACAGTATAGTGAGCATCGGCTGTACCCTAGACTATAACCCATAATGCATTGCGAGACGTTTTAAAAATGACCTAAACTCAAAAAATGGCGGCCGACTGTGGCAAATAGTTAGAAATGTAAGCACTTTTGAATTTTTCTGATTGTTGAATTTTATAATTATATTTTAGAATAATTTTGACGCCAACTCTAGTGTCAGAAATCTCGGCAGCTGCTGCTTGTAGGGAGTAGAGGATAGGGAGCGATTTCGGACACAGCCTATGTGTTTAGTTTCTGATTGACCACTTTTCTTCCATGCTACAAAAAGAATTGTGCTTTCTGTCGCAAAATCTGACATAATTGGCTACTATGGGCGTAAGGGGAGAGAAAGTCACGCTGTGGCCTCCATCCTCCCCTGACCGTCACCCTATGTATAATCTACCTTTGGAACACGGTCATTGCTAAGAACGTTAGTCATGTTTTCCCAATGAGAAACTAGGTTTGCCGAATACACATTGGATCATTTCCCAATTCAGGATAATGCAGCAATCGGCACAGGCAGTGGGACACCCATCGTTCACTCTCAGTCACGTACCCTGTGTCGCTACTTCCAACGTCTTTAGGCTCAACTTCTTTTTGGTGTTCACTGAATCATCACTCGGCACGTAGCACACATACAATAACTAGAAGCACTCAGATTGCAACCCTGCGCCGTAGTGGTACAAAAAAAAGGACTTTTAGTGCTAACAGTATGTGTGGCAACCCATTATCAATGCAAGTGCTCAGCACATGAATACTCATATCCAACAGTGGAAGGCAGAACAGAGTAGCTCTAGCTATTCTGCTATGGGATATGGTCTGCAAAGAAATTGACAAGAATTCACAAACTGGATGGAGGCAGGAATTGTGAATCTGTTACCAAATAAGGGGTCGTATATTAACGTGTTACTTGATCTATTAAAATGGTTTTGACTGAGTTTGATTTGTGTGAATATTACCTAATGCTGCAAATCAGGATGAGCATTTTCAGATCACAACAACCTGTAAAATGTTAGAAAAGTAGTATGGAACCATTTCTTATTTTTAAAATACCGTTATCATTGGGAGACTTGTTGACTAACATTCAAATCCACTTAACCTACAGCACGACCACATACAAAATATAATGTTGCATAATATCATTTATATACATTTTTTCTGTGAAAACTTTACTGTAAATGTGTAAAATACCAGAACAAGGACTCTGACAAAAAAACCCAATATGGCAGTACTTTGGAATACGTAATGTTAATAGCAAATATGGCAAAAGTATCCAGATTTCAGACTTGAGGAAAAGCAAAATACACAAACTACATGGAAAGTAAGTACTGATCCAAATATCTATTGAAGTAAAAAAAAAAATACAGACTGTAATCTATTAAATACTTTGAGTGAAAATTATAATCTATCCAATATATTGTCGCTTTGTGTTGTGAGCACAGCAATGGACTATGGAAGAAATAGCTGGGCTTCTAAGAAACATCTCTGCCAAATAAATTCAACTTCTGCAGCTTTCAAAATGCAGTCGTCGTGCATTGTTTTGTTGCACAAACACCCATTACATTACATATTTCTACAGCCTCTATATGAAAAGAACCAAACCAGTTTTGGGAAATGTAAGGAGTAGAAAGTACAGATATTTTGAAATAGTACTTGTATTGAAAAGTGCTGATGTTGAAAATATACTGAGTTGAAAGTCAGAGAAATAAATACTTGAACAAATACTTGGCAAGTAACGAAGTACATACTCTCTCCATTACTGTACTTGAGTAGATTTCCCATCTCCGATTTCTAGTTACTCTGGAAAAAGCCTAAACTCATTTACGCCTACATCACTGGCTGCGACGTTGACATATGGATCACCCTGCAGATGTCTGGGTGGGAAAATGAAGTCTTCATTTGTACAATTATGACAGTTCTCTGCAATTGTTTGACGATTTTTATTAATGTCATTCATTAAAAAAATATTGCTGTGCAAAAAAAAAGTTCATACACACAGTTCTGTCCTTTCTGCACAATCACATGATTGGTGTGTAGAAAAGAAATCACATTCTTTTTTTCTTAAGATCCAGATAATGTTTAAAATACATAAAAAACAGACTATGCAGATAAAGCACTGGTAACATCTACAGCATGGCTGTGTCACATGCTTTAGGTCATGGTAGAAAAGCTACATAAATATTTAGAAATTGTCCTTCACCTTTTTCATAAATACCTCGATTCGTTAGTGTTAGAAAAAAAGTTCATCTCGGATCGTTGTCATGTTGCATAGTTCATAAATGGTGAGTGACACAAATCAAATGAGATGAATTTCACCTGACCTTTTCAACCCCCCCCCCCCCCAAAAAGTAGTACCAATTAGTTGTGGGGAAAATAAAAACATGGAAATATTAAAACAAATACAAATCACGGTGACATAGCAATGCACACAGCAGCTCGTTAGATTGAAACCCTACTGAATAATCCAGCTACTACCAGCTTGAGGCGGGAGCTGGTTTTAAGTTGGTCAACCAGCTCATGTTCTGAAGTCAGTTTTATGCTCACGGCATAAAGAGGCCACCGATACAAGCGGCATACAAGTGTTTTGAATGGCGCCTTCAGGCTCACAGCGGTGTTTATTGGCGCATCACTGAATAATTGACACAGCGTTTATAAAAATACCGCGCGGGTCAACATCTCTGGTGAAAGAGGCATGCGGAGCGGAAGGTTTTATCAATTTTTGTTCACCAATTTTTGTTCACCAAAAAGATTTAACTTGTAATGAACACTGATGGCTTCCTTTCACATAAAGAGTGTGAACAGTTTATAAACATTTCCAAAGCGTTTTTGTAAAGTTTCTTCCCGTGTGGACAGAGCCTTACAAGATCAGGGCCAGAGCTCTGGTCTGAGCCGAGTCCCGTCTGGTGGACCTGAAGATGACCACCTGAGGCTCCATTTGACTGCTGTCTATCGGCATTTTCATGGCCTTGGCTGAAAATATGAATACTTGATAGAATTACGGCTTTTCAGAAACCCTACAGCCGTCATCAGAGTGAGCAACCAACACAAACTGGTCTGGAGCAGATTTTCGAGTAGGGAACATTGGGAGATGGACAAATGCTATTGCCTTCGTCCACAGTTGTTCATTTTTATGCATTTAATACATTTGATATCTCTGGGAACACGGCTGCCGTCGGCCAAGATACCTTTATTAAATAAAACTTAAAAAAAAAAAATCCTGTCCCCTTTGGCCTAAGGGGACAGGAACAGATCAAAATTGCATGAAAATAATTTACCACAACATCCACAGGGGATTGAAAGTTGAAACGCTAAACAATAAAAATGGAGCTACATTTCAATGTGTCATGCTTGGTTGGCACAGAGACTCCAGAGTAGTTCAAGCCTTCCAAGGTTCCTTTTTTTTTTAACCAAAATAATACCAGTAATATGCCTGCTTGCCAAATGCTAGCCAGGTATCCTCACCCTTCTATCTCAATATGACCTGCCATATCCAAAATATACAAAATTAAAAGTAAACCATTAGGCACTACCTTCCAACATTTGTCTCAAGTGTCTGTGCCGACCTGAACCACGTTTGCTTGCGCTGATCTCGCCACACTGGCCGTCATAAATGCCAAGACTATAATAATAATCACAATAAAACATCTTTTTGGGGGCGCTTGCAGCGCATCCAACCAACAGAAAACTACGCCATGGCGCTGCACACTGCAAATATTTGAAATACAATTCCAGGGAAGACGAATGCCTTATTTACCAGTGAGCGATCATCATTTTATTGGACGTGATGCCATGGGGCTAACATGACCGAAGAAGAAAAGACATTCTGGTCATGATGGCGCACATGTCTAGAAAATGCAGTGAACGGCTCACACGTGTTTGAAGCGATCAGGACACGGGCAGGTTTAGGTTTGAACACACAGTTAATGTGCCAGACGGTTTATTCAGTGTGGTCTGGGAGAGCAGCCGCCAAGAAATTACACGTTCGCCGTGTCTCAAACACTTGGAGCACTATTTCTAGTGCGCTCTTCAGAATTGCTGCTTAAATTCCACTGCACTGAAAGTGGCCGTGGTTGATGCTCTAAAAACTTCTTGGAGGGCAAATTCACTTCACAGATTAGATTGAGATTTTAAGCAACAAATGATGATGATGATTAAGGAATTGGATCATTGTTGAGGGCACGGAATCTTAATGGTTAATTCTTGAAAACATAAAATATTACATGCAGATAATTACAGTATATTGTAATGCCTTTGAGTCAGAGAAATTATATTTTTGAAATAATGCTGCAAGTGAAAAGCCAAATTGACTGATTTGACAGCTAATCATCTCAACAAGCCAATTTCTGATGCTTAAAATTAAATTACAACCCAGCATGTCACATTAAACCCTGTGTTTGTCGTTGCTACAGGATCAGTGGGTAACCATTTGCTTGGTAAAAGGGGATTACATTAATTCCTGCTTTTTCAGAAAAATATTAACTCTGATTCACCAACCATGTATGACAGTATTGTATTGGAATACATGCAGATGTAGGGCTGGCTGTGTTAACAGTAATTGCCAAATTTGCCGTGACGTCACGGCTTGGCGGCGGCAGCCATGTTGGGAGTATGACGTACGATGAAGTGGCATTATTTCAATTCCACCACCATTATATAGGGGCAAATACTACGGCGTAATTATGCTGCCATCTGCTGGCGGTTAATATTTTGCCATATATAAATGAATAGTACACTGTACAAGTGTTTTAAACAGACAACGTTAAGCAAATATCGTTGCCGCCAAGCCACCGTGCAACAGCCCTTGTGTATTGAAAAGCCATCTGCAAATACCTTAAAAGTAATTAAAATGCACATTATGGTGAAATAAATCGTTCCAACCTGTACCTGCATTTTCAAACTAATTTCAGGAATGCCAGGGTGCGTATTGAACGATCACCCTCCGAACAGTCCGCTTTTAATTCACGCAAAGCTCTGAGGACGCAGAAGAGGCTCCTTGGAGGCAAATCCTTCGGCGCCCTCTAGTGGTGTTCAATGAACACAGCTACATTAAAACATCCACGAGGGTCAAAGCTTCTTCTTATTTTTATTTATCTTCTATAAAATACTTTATTTGATCAGTGTTTGGGGCCCATTGGAGCCTTGAGAAGGAGGTGGAGAGGTAGAGTTAGGTAGTGGTAGAGAACTCATGGTGCGTTTCATGAACACTTTCAAGTCGGATGATCCGACAGGAAGTCGGGGGCCAGATGTCGCCTGGGTGGACAGGCTTACTGTGCGTTCAGGCAGCATGTCATAATGTTCAACAAGAACTAATTAAAGTGAATGTAGCAGCAGTATAAACTGTAATGCTTCATTGTGCACCGCCGCACCTTGTCGCGTCTTGTGGCAGCAATCTGAGAAATCCAACAATTGCGTCTTAATGCCAACTGTCACAGCCGACAACGTTGACACATATGCTGTGCAGCTGAAAACACACAGACTTTTTTCCCACTCTCCTGCACAACGAATTGCGAGCATGTGCTGGGAAAACTGTTTGGTCATGTATAGTTTCTCACACATACACAACCAAAGTTTCTCACTCTCAAGTCTACATTAGTGGCAATTCAGAGCTGGTTGAGCCAATGCCGTTTTAAAAATACCACGCGACTACTCACAAGTGCCTTGATGCAACGTCTGAACGCACACGTCGTGTTGGCAGTCAAACAATGGCCTCTTGCCGAGGAATCGTCATCAAACAATTCTAATTCGGGAACAACGCCACTTTTGCTCAAACTGTAAAAAAAAAAAAAAAAAAACAGTGCAAACTATTATTGTTTTGGACTGATTTGGTCGTTTTTGACAATTGCAATCACTTGCCGTACCATTTTACATAGAAAAGTGGCAGGAGGTCAATGCCAACTTACGTACGCAAAGACACAGCATCTCCCAGAAGCTGCTGGTCCTTTGTTACTCACTGTAACAGCGCCCCTGGTTCCTCCCTTGTGTTTGTTTCCCCCCTCCCCAAATCTACGAAAACACAATGAAATGATCACGCCGCTCAATCTGGGCCCAAATGACTCAGGTTAATGAAACGCAATGTCATTTGAAAACACAATGAAACAACATCAACAGGTGTCCCTGTAACAGGGAGAGAGTGTCTGAAAAGACGCAAATTGTGCATGAACGCATCGGAGGCGCTCAAGTCAGTCATTAAGACTCGTTACACCCTCAGCCGCGTCGAGACGCAGACCCACACAAAATATTAGAAGCCGATCAGAGTTCAGTTCCTTTGGTCTATTGGATGTACAAAATGATTTAAATTCATCTATAGCTACACGTCGCACATTGTATAATCATTCCATTTTACTAACAACCGCTGATTGCTCAATTGAACATGATAAAATCATTAAACAAAATGGCCCCAGCGGGCATACAGATCAACATGAGAAACTATCCATTTAAAATAAAAATAAAACACATCTGTGATCAACTGAATGTCCTAAACAGCTTTGTGCTACATTTGACAAACTTTGGATCATTCAAATCTGGCCACCCCTTCATTTAAAGCTTCCCACACTGAATTGAGGAAATTCTAAAAGCAATAAAAAATAAAATATACAACAATATATAAACATTGAAAAAAAGATATGCAAAGCCAGATTCCATATTGAGGAACAACAACCAGAATCAGATGTGGAAACTGTGGCGCCGCAAAGTCAACATATTGATGTATAATAAATATTCTTGGTAACTTTCGGTATAACCAAGTTGGTCAAAACTTTAGAATGGCAGAAGGTACGGACAACATGACTTTGTTTTCCGTACTGGAAATAAATATTCCAGAAGAAATAATGAATCTCAATGATCATTATTTAAAAAAATAGAAAAGTAAAAATTGAAGAGGGGCTGTGGCGTTGTTCTTTGACTTGCCGGATCTTTGTTGTTTGAAATAACAAGCGTTGAAAGAATGAAGCCTGGACTTCCCAGCATCTTCAAGTTACTTCCCAATCTCTCTGGAGGTGCCAGGGAGGACAGGGGAATTTTAGATAAAACTATTTTATCTCCCGGGCTGGGAGGAGGAGGTAGAAGTCTGACGGATATCGCTCAACAGGCTCATCGATGTCGCGCTTAGGAGGTGGCACCGGCTAGAAAAGGTAGACACTCCGAGCGGTCGCAACTCATAACACTAACAACTTATCCATTGCCAAGACATTTTCACCACATGTATCGGTTTATTGTTATTTATATGAAAGAAAGTGATTTTCTGCTAACAGTGTCAGCAAGTGACCTCCTGCACGTGTCAGAGAAACGTTCCAACTTCCCTTCATGGTGGTTTATACAACGTCCTTATTCCCTTTTCAGCCCAGAACAATCCAGTTACAACCGCCTAAAGCTGGTTTCAGCCGATCAACAACCTGAACGTTTCAGTCACCAGTATATTTTTCACTGTCTTTCATATAAAGAACAATAACTTCAGAATTATCGTTTTGAAGGTGTGGGTATAGTGGAAGCATTTTCCATACCATTACAGCGGGCAATGTCATCGCTAACAAGCTAGTGATGACAAGCGGGAAGTTTTCCATGCTAAAAAAATAAATATGTTGGTCTGAAGTGTGAAGTGGTTTTACACTTGTGGGGTAACATTTGGGAGGTGGCGACTAGCTTTGGGACAGTCGGTATGTCAACCTAGCTTTCTGTGCTAATGCATGCTAAAGTTAGCATTAGCACAGCCGAACATGTGAACAGTGGGTATGGTTATGTAGCATTCCGTGCTATCGGTACCATTGAGGAGGGTGGTGTAACAGTTTGTTGATTCCCACCCGTGATAACTCGAGCCGTTGGACGGTGGAAATGGCGCTTCTGCCATCGGAGGTTCCCGTGCTAACAGTAGCGTCGGGCGTTGACGTAGTACTCAACTGTAACATTGGGAGGTGTCTTTTGGGAGTTGAAGTAGCTTCCTGTGCTACGCTAGCATGTGGAAGTAGGACTCAGCACGCCGTGTGAGGGTGGAGGAAGGTCTTCGATTCATCTCCTGCAGATGGACGACATGTTGAAATCACTAAACGTTTTCTAAGCATTAACACTTTAACGCAAGGTTGGGAACTTTTGGATTGGTTGTTAGAAATGATTTGATTCGTGCTGCCCAGTAGCTCAGTTGGTTAGGCAGAGTGCTGGAAAGCACACATATACCTCGATGGCGCGGTGAGTCGGTGGTTCGAATCTCGCCACCGACGTATTTCCCGCATGTCTGCCCCCCATCTTCACCTGTTTCCACTAACCCTAATAAATAAAGCT
>OMKY01087669.1:0-10580 GCA_900302395.1 Bregmaceros cantori | reverse complement strand
CATACATTCAGGTCTCAGCGGCCTGTTGTGGTGCAATGGTTATCATGGCATTTTGGTTGGAATGACTTCGCTCACAACCAGGGAGCCGATATTTTTTCCCAAGCAGTTACTTCCGAACAGAAACAGAATTATAACGTTTCCGGTTATGTGTTAGAACAAAAAAATAATTTCGTTCCTGTCAGATGTTTAATGCTATGTAATATATGTTGCGGCGAACCCACAGCGACTCGCTACAGAGGCCCGCTGGTAGCGCTCTACAGCTGAGGTCTCGTTGCGTGTTGGGGCGAACCCACAACGACACGCTGCAGAGAGTCCCGCAACGATTCGTAGTTTCGTACTTCACTGCTGCATCGTAGATTTTATAAATACTCGAAATAAAACCGGTATTAACCGGTTACCATTATTTTTAAATAACTGTTCCTGTACCGGAACATAAAAAAATAATAACGTTTCCGGTTTTGTTTCTGTTCCCTGGAAAATACTAAAAGTTCCCGGTTTTCGTTTTCGTTCCTTGAACCAGTTCAAAGCCCTGATTAAAAGTTCATAAAAGTTATATTGTAAACCTCTTTTTCTGTTTCGGTATCTCCACGCATTGCTAACATTTACATTTTTTAGCATTAGCATGCAAAAGCCTACTCTTCTGTGCTCAATTCTGACATATTGGGTTTTCATCCAAACATACGCGTTTTCATTGTATTGCCATGACACTGGGAGTGGTGACCGTCATTGGGAACAACAACCATTAAACATGTTGAATATTGCTGAGCCGAACAAGGAAACGATTAATCACTGCCTATTAACCGTTTAATCGGTAACAGCTCTATAGGTGAATAGTTAAAGACCTTCTTTATTTTGCCGTGGTTTTGTTTTGTCCAAGATTTTATTTTGGAGCAAAAAGCGTACAGCCCAACAGTATAAACATGGACAAGGCCAAATTCTGGTCACACAGACAGTACACAGAACGTCAACAGTTTCAACACTACAGTGGCACAGGGCCAGGCTGTGACGCGAGTCAGTGGACATAACACAGCCATTGTCTGTGGTAGGAGGGGGGGGGGGCAGCCACTGATATGAAGGGAGAGTTATGAGGCAGCAGTTGATGGACTAACGGTAAAACCAACGGATCGCCAGTGTGACAGACCTTATCGTGGCCTGTACATCTGGATTCAAGGCTGGGCCCGGACGACGGTACACTTTAGTCAAGATCTGTCCGTCTAGGCCGGGTTGGAGGAGGTACAGACTTGACACGGGTGATCTATTGTCATTTTTTTTACTGCTGTCCATATTTTTGGTATGATCTCCAAGAAAGAATATCCAACAATTTTTGCTGACAAATTGTCTCAATAATCAGCAATTAAACGACAACTAAATTAATTGTTGCAGCCCAAACAGTGACACAAAAATAGTTTACACGACAATCAAATTTATATTTCTTTCTCAGAATATTGAAATCTGAGAGAATATTATTATTACAATTTCTTTTGAACACAATAATAATCATCTTCTTTAATTTAAGGTGCCTTTCAAGTCAATCAAGTTTGTTAAAGCACTGAATGAGATACAATTATATAGGCTGTTCTTTCTCCGGCTGAACTGACAGAATTTTTCCCCTCGAGGGTGAACGAGGCGTCAATTACACACCAAAAGCTGGCATACTCCCAAACAAGGATAAGATCAGCTAGTTATCGTCTCATAGACCCACACTGAAGAACACCCTTTCCTTCAGGCTCTACAGCACCTGCTCTACAGAAGGTGCTTTCGAGCCATGCCTACAGAGACGACCAGACATGAGAACCAGTTCTATAGGGCCATGCCTACCAAGACCACCAGACCCGAGAACAGCTTCTATAAAGCCCTGCCTACTATGACCATCAGACTATAGAACAGTTTCTATAGAGACCTACGTATCAAGACCACTAGATTATAGAACACTTTCTATTAGCGCTCTGCCTACAAAGACCACTACACTATAGAACAGTTTCTATAGAGCTGTGCCTACAAAGACCACTACACTATAGAACAGTTTCTATAGAGCTGTGTCTACAAAGACCACTACACTATAGAACAGTTTCTATAGAGCTGTGCCTACAAAGACCACTACACTATAGAACAGTTTCTATAGAGCTGTGCCTACAAAGACCACTACACTATAGAACAGTTTCTATAGAGCTGTGCCTACAAAGACCACTACACTATAGAACAGTTTCTATAGAGCTGTGCCTACAAAGACCACTACACTATAGAACAGTTTCTATAGCGCTGTGCCTACAAAGAACACTACACTATAGAACAGTTTCTATAGAGCTGTGTCTACAAAGACCACCAGACTTGAGAGCAGTTTCTTCCCCCGTGAGGTGATGCTGTTTAACTACATGGGCAAGGTGCAGCAAAAGAAGAAGGCGACTGCTGGTACAAAGTGCAATGGGAAAAGGAAGTGATCTCAGAGATTGTCGTTTTGTCTAACAGGATCGATTGGTTAGCGCAGGATGAAGTGGAGCGCTGCCAACCAGGCAAACCTGTCTGCAGCCTTTCAATGTGCATGGGTTACTGTAAAACTAATCGGCTGTTGGCATGCAAGTAACTATTGCATCTAGTATCATTCAATAGGTATAGCTCTCAGATCGATCACGTGGGACAAAAATAAAAGGAAAAAAAAAAAAAACGTTTCACACCTTAATCATTTTCTAAAACCAGGTTTTAATATCACATCATAGACTTTGCATTGTTTACGCAGCAACATCTTTAAAAATCTTTTAAATTAATTTTGTAATAATTAAACTAAAAAGCCAGCATCATCATGGCATTCCAGCAAACCATTTCTTCAATTTTGAAAAAAAATCTTTAAAAATGTGTTCTTGATATTAGTGTCAATCAATCAGAGTTCCACAGTTCCAAATGTTGAAATTCTGCCGACTGAAAATCTACGCAGCTGCAACCTTCCTCAAATAGTGTTTGTGTCTATACTAGCAAACATACCGTGCTCCTCCAGGGCGATTTCCACTGCAGTCTGCTACCGAAAAGCCATTCATATTGACCTGTAATCTGCTGGCCGCTAATGTGTGCAATAGGCGTGGCTCGCACGAACGCCAGTGCATGTGAACGGCCGCATGCGTCAACGCACGCTTTTCAGCGTTCAATATTAACGGCACTTAAAAATAGTCTCAGGAGCGTCACCGAACGCAGCCACGGCGCCACACCTGCAGCAGATGAAAGGGGCCAATCAGTTCAACCACTGCCTTTTGGAACGCACTGCCTTTTGGAACGCACAAGATTTGATGCGTACGTTGATGCTGTAGAACTGGTTTGGTTTTCATAACGTGAAAGGTTGACAGTGGGCCTCAAAATCTGCCAAGGAGACATATAATTCAACCTCAATTACATAATCACTTCTGCTAAACATTACTAGATCTTCAGTAGAGACGTCCCGACTAGGGTGTAAATCACACCCATCATGGCGATTCGAATCAGTATCGATTTTCTGACCCAACGATTCGATTTTTTTCTATACTCGAGAATTCACCATGATTCGATGCAATTAGATACGATAAAATCTTTTTTTTTTACCCAACAGGCTAGACAATGTTTCAAATTTAAAATAACCAATGACCGCTGTAATATCGATATACATTTATTTAGACTATATATATATATAAACACATGGCCATGGCACACACGCCGTGTTTGTGTTTGTTAAGGTGCCAAATAGGTTTAGCACAGGAGTGGAATTACGTCCATGAGCAAATTGATAACAATAGACGGAAAAAAACACAATACTCTTGCCAACGTATTGATACATTGTTTTGACAGCTTTTGTATTGATATATCGATACGAAATCGATATTATTTACACCCCTAGTCCCGACCATGTTTTTCTTGCTTTGATTTGAGTCTTATCCTAAAGATTGGCCAGTGCGCAGTGTTTATAATGCAAAATTACACTGAAATGTTTTTTAAATTGTATTGTCCATTAAAGATCACAAGTTCCTTCCTTATTTCAGGATGGGGAGGTAGCCCACCAAATCTGATTTGGACACCCCTAACAAAAGGAGGTTAAACGGTCTTTCGTATTTTAAATTGATACAAATTCTGACAAACAACGCATTGACCGAAATTTACCCAAATTCAGAAACATTTACTTTTTATCAGACATATAATACAAACTCTCCCACCCCCCTCGCCAGCCAGATGGAGCAGCAGCGACCAGGATAGCGTTACACATCCCTGTCCCCATCACTGCCCGAGGCCCTGGTTCATTCCACAGCTGTCGCCCCCCCTAAGCCCTGCCATAGCATATCATTGCACTATATATTTATATACGTACAAAGACTAAAGGTTGCAGCAGGTCATCTGATCTCAAAGCACCGGTGACTAGACTTGTTGGTTGCACAACACAAAGGATTGGATTCATTCCTGAGTTGTGGGACAAAAAAAAGCAACTTTCTCATTGGTATGGTTGCATGCTCTCCATGCTCCCTTCGGGAAGGCGCTACCGAGCCCTGTGCACAAAGACCTCTAGACTGGAAAAACATGTTGACATGTTACATGTGTTGACTCTATGCCAGTGCCACTTTGTAACTCAGGTGTTTTTCTTTTGTTTTGACCTTGTTCACCGTTTCATGCCTAACTAAAATTCCATGTGTGTGCACTGCTGTCATGTATATACAGTTGGTATACTGGTTAATTAAAATGAATCTTGAATCTTCCAGCAGGTGTCCTTGAACCAATTCTGCTCTTATGTCCCACTTCACAAAAAGGATAATCAGGATAATATGCTTATTGGAAAAATACAATAACTGTGGGAATTCATGAAATTGTGATGTTCAACATGCCGCACCATTTAATTGGTGCATACGAACTAGCATCAAAATATTGGTCCCCACATATATGCATATACCGGTATATTATATGATATCGAGGGGCTGAAACTAATGATCACCTGTGATTGCACAAACTCAGTTTTGAGCAGATTCCATTTTCAAGTCATTAGTACTTGGAGGGAAAAAACATGAATTGTGGATATTCTGAATAGCGGATAGAACTTGCCCAGACATGCCCCAAGCATGTCTGACAGATAAAGTCTTTGGGTCAGTACAAAAGCATTTGACAGTTTTCAAGTCACCTTGGTCACACATCAAACACTCATTAGCGACCGGTTGGTCAGCTGTCAGCAGGAGGCGTGCTGCTGCTTCAAAAGGTATAACAATATTGTCTGACTAAGCCCATTGTCATTGTAATAGTCAGGTGAAACGTGAGTTTGAAAATTAACACAGAGAGACGTCGGGCTGGGATTTACTAGTTCCTGGTTCCTGCCTCGATAAAACATCAGTCTCATTAGCTTCTTTCTTTTTCCCCCCGATCTACTCAGTGCTGATGCCGGGGTTGGCGCATGCCGCACAGACACGCAGGGAGAATATAGTAATTTGTCAGATTTAGAGATCCCACATTTCCACAAGCCCTAGTCGTAGCTTCGATTCAGATTTTAAAATGAAATAAAATACATTTTAAAAACACCAACACATCAAAATAAATGATTTTATAACTCAAAAAAAATACATTAAATATATCCAACTACACAAATGTGCACTTATAATTTACAACAGGACCAGAATTGCATTGCTATACTACATCAATTACAACAACAAATGCTTATGCAAAGTCTTAACAATAGTTCCTTCCTGGTCATTTTGTCTTTTTATGGTTTTGTTTTCTTCCTTTCTTCTTCTCCGCTGTAAAGCAACCTTGGCTTTTGAAAAAGCTGATATTTAAACCTAAATACTTTTTTTATTATTATTATTATTATTATTATTATTATTATTATTATTATTATTATTATTATTATTATTATTATTATAGCGGGTAGACCCTCCATGACAGGACTCGGAAGAGGGTGTGTAGCATTGATGCTGAATCCACACACCAAGCAGATAATCATCCCTCCTCGAAGGAGGCTGATTATTACTGTTAGTTACTGTATCACTTTTCAAGTTATTTTGATTGTGTGTTCACCAGAGTAAAAATCCCATGTGTGTATACTGCTTGTACAGTTATTGTGTCTCAAACGTACCACAAAGTGGTACCATTTCTAGTGCATATGATGCTGTTCAGAGTTGTTGGTTATATTCCTGTGTACTGAAAGTGCTTGTTGGTTATATTCCTGTGTACTGAAAGTGCCCGGATGATGCCCTAAAGATGGCCAGAAACTGAGTGCACGACTGACGTACGACTTGGTGCACTAAACAGCAGCCATGTTGCCTATGTAGCATAAATGGAATCACGCGGACAAACTCAGGCACACGTCATATACGCCTACCTACTGGTGGCAACCGCGCCATGCAAAGCTGCTAGTGCAACGCGTTGAGGCATCACAGCGTGATGTTCGGTAAACGGAAAAACCGAGGCGTCCGATTTGTCACAGCACTAAACTACGTCACAGTGTGCGAGTGACCAAAGCGTGCCATTTCAGAAACAACACTTCAACATGCATGAGGTGTACACTTGCCTCTGCAGATCCATGGGAGCTGGATCCAGAGTCTTCTAAATCGCTGGGGCTCTGAGAATACTTTGTGTCATCTCGAGCGGCGTTGCTCACGACCACAGCATCATCAGGCACCCCGGTTGGGCTGGGCGCCTCGGACGAGTTGTCTGGCTTGTCAGTGTCTTCAGAATCAGACACCTGGTGGACCAGCCAAGCCGCCAAGCAAGTGGGGAACCGCGGGGAGGCAAGCGCACGCACCTAGGAAGGGGGAAACGAGTGAGAATTTGGGATTAGACAGATGCCAAGGTTAGATATCTGCTGAACAAGAACTATTTCCCTATCTTAAAAAGTTTAGGATGAGACACGGTACTTCTTAGTTCAAAGAGTATTAGTTATGAAGACGAACCGCACACTCCCGCACTTCAAGTGAGCCAGGCCATACCAAATCAATTCTCCCTCTACAGAACGCTACAACCAATCGATCCCTGCACTACATACAGAATGCTTCCTATTTAATTCTATTACACATGCATCAGTATTACGACACTGGTAATACTAAAAGATATTTCACCTGTTTTCAACTTTGTGTTAAGACACGACAGCAATTTCATGTTCAGGCAACATTAGCCATGTGCAGGAGCCTAAGGTCGCCTCCCCTACCTCATTTTTTTGACATTATGTAATGGCTTTTTTGTCTAGTCAGTAGTCCCCCATTTTTGAATCCATCATGCATTATTATAATTTATTAGTCATTGTGCAATACTCTACCGGGCAAAATGTATTAGGGTCAATACTTGGAAAAGTATCTCGATTCGATACTTTTTTTTTTTTTAGATTTGGCTTATGCCAAGAAGAACAGTGATGATAGTATCTAACTAGACGAGTACATAATATAACGACATATATAGTGACATTATGAATACCATTTGGCAATGGGGTTAAAATAGTTATAGATAGTGCACTACGTACTGAATGGAGTGATGTCAGAATGAGGTTCCTTCCATTTATGTTTAAGCGACACAATCGCCCATACAATGCTTTCTAAGCAACACACAATATTTATTCTGTATTATAATCCCAATGGAGTCCTTAGACGCACCTCGTCCAAAAGTCGGCGGCTGGCGAAGAAATGGTCCAGTTCGGGACATTTGGGGTGCACCTCCAAGCCGTGCGGGGTGTCCCGCCGCAAGCTGTGGAACGGCGTCTGGCTGTAGCCGGAGCTCGGTCCCAGGCTCACATCCAGCAGGATGTCGGACGGGAAGGCGCCGTCCAGGTAACCGTCCAGGTCAACGCGCACGCCGATCAGACTGAGCAGGATGGTGAACTGGATCAGGCCTTCCGTCAAGTACTTTTTGGCGATGTGCATTTTTAAAACGGAGGGGGGGGGGAACAACCCCCGATGCCGTGGTTTGTGATCCCTTTACCCCGGCGATGCGTTTCCCGTGGAGTCGCGGGGAGACGTCCCAGAACAGAACGCCCGAACAAAAGAGCACGAGTGGCGGCTGTCAAGACAAAGAGACAGTGCGCCTGTGGCTGTCGGTGGCTGCTGCTAACGGTTAGCGTTGTAGCCGCTTTACTTTGTGACAGTTGCTGCCATTGTTACGTCTAATAAACTTGCCCCGATCCCGTTTGATTTTGTTTACACTGCGGGCGGTGAGCGTCTACAAGCCGCGACGATGCCAAGTCCATACATTGTTGTTAAAAACGGGGAACGCGTGCGACACTTAACGGCAAGCAAAGTACCGGTAGTGTCTGCTGCTAAGCGTGATTACATACAACGTATCAGATTTAGCGACTTGCGACATGCGCCATTGGTCCTTAACGTCAAAGCGGCGCACTTTACTACCGAACGCTTTCGCATCTTTATTTTTTTTGTTTGCTCAAGTTGACCCCACGAGGTTATGACGTGGATGGCCACTGGTCAGCGAACCCGAAAGACTAACCCATCATCCTAAACTCTCATCATAACCTCTGCACACTGTTTTATGGAATTGCTGCTTTTAAAATTTCGTTGTGTCTTGCTGATTCTGATTCTGAAATAGCGACTCGGTCGCTACGTGAATGGCACAGCGCGAAGGACGCCAAGTCCAGGCGGTCCGCCAATCAGAAACAATCGGCTCCGGGATCTTGTACGTTGTTTGTAATCACGCCGGCTATCGACAGGAGTTGGGAAGAGATTTGCATAACTAAAACGGCGAGGATGCACGGGAGTATCCAAAAGAGTATCTTATTGGCCGAACGTTACGGAGACGCTCCGGATTGGTCAACGAGGAAACCCACCGTGCCTTCCCGACCAATCGGATTGATTACGCTCTGGTGTTGTTGCTCCAACGCTGCATCCGGTTTCAGGCGCCAGAGCGAAGCATCCAATTCGCAAACGATTCAACTGACTTGAATTGCAATGATCATAAAGACATTCATTAATAATACACG
The DNA here is from genome assembly GCA_900302395.1 of Bregmaceros cantori. Lineage (NCBI taxonomy): Eukaryota > Metazoa > Chordata > Actinopteri > Gadiformes > Bregmacerotidae > Bregmaceros > Bregmaceros cantori. Next base: position 1,672 of record OMKY01087669.1, on the reverse strand, counting down.
CTTACCATTGCGCATATTCCAATTTAATTTAATAGGCACATACTATACATAGTCGTATGACTACTGCATTCCCCACAGCGCTTATCAGCGGCCCGTTTTTAAGGTTGTTTTTGTACTTCAAAGACACGTTCATTTGAATCAGATGATTAGCGAATGCACACGCGCAGCTAAAGGGAAGAACAAAACGTACTTTAGTGGTTGGGGGACTGGATGCTGCGTTTTTGCAATTTGTAACACCACCATATTTCAATATAATGACAATAATAATAGTAATTATAAAAATTAAATTTATTATAAAAAACAATATAAAAAACAACAATAATTTAATTAATGATTAATTGATAATCAATTTACCATCAATGATCAATAATGTTTAAGCAAATAATTTTCTAACCAAACAATTGAACATTTGTGCTAAATTAGTGTAGTGAATGGTGCCGTCGCGGCTGGGTGCCGCAGGGCATGCTGGGTACGAAGCCCTTAGTACAATGCTGTACAAATACCAGCTGAATGACGCTTGGCAAGTAACCAGGCTTCGCCTCTTGTCGACCGCATCCAGACGTATCTCCCCCTCCTCCACATGGGGCTGCCCCATCTGTTGTGTACGGCGCCACGCTTCCGAAAGCTTGCGGTAGAGGGCGTTATGCCCTTAAGGCACTGGGTGCTCTGCTTTCGGTAGGGTTGAGCCACGAAGAAGAGTATGGCTAACTGGCTAACGGCTAACACCTGTGGCTCACTCTATTTAACCAGCAGACATTGTTCGTTCTGCCTACTGGCATTATTCTTGGATACCGAGAGGCTGAGTATCTTTTGTCTTCCACTCTAGTTAATATTACTCCGCCTCTACCCATACGGTTATGGGTTTCGGCCGGCAGTCGGGAGTCTATGTGTAAACACGATCGTTTACTCCCGTCTGTTGTGCGTAGCTCTCTCTAGTGTGTGATGCCAACAGAAGTAGTTAACATGTGATGCCAACAGAAGTAGTTAACATGTGATGCCAACCGAAGTGGTTAACGTGTGATGCCAACCGAAGTAGTTAACATGTGATGTTAACTGAAGTAGTTAACAAGTGATGCCAACTGAAGTAGTTAACATGTGATACCAACTGAAGTAGTTAACATGTGATGCCAACTGAAGTAGTTAACATGTGATGCCAACCGAAGTGGTTAACGTGTGATGCCAACCGAAGTAGTTAACATGTGATGTTAACTGAAGTAGTTAACAAGTGATGCCAACTGAAGTAGTTAACATGTGATGCCAACTGGAGTAGTTAACGTGATGCCAACTGGAGTAGTTAACATGTGATGCCAACTGAAGTAGTTAACATGTGATACCAACTGAAGTAGTTAACATGTGATGCCAACTGAAGTAGTTAACATGTGATGCCAACTGAAGTAGTTAACATGTGATGCCAACTGGAGTAGTTAACATGTGATACCAACTGAAGTAGTTAACATGTGATGCCAACTGGAGTAGTTAACATGTGATGCCAACTGGAGTAGTTAACGTGATGCCAACTGGAGTAGTTAACATGTGATGCCAACTGGAGTAGTTAACGTGATGTCACCTGAAGTATTTAACATGTGATGTCAACTAAAGTAGTTAACATGTGATGCCAACTGGAGTAGTTGTTACCGGTGGCGCTTCGGCGCCACTTCAAGTTGGCTGAGAT
>OMKY01087665.1:0-10407 GCA_900302395.1 Bregmaceros cantori | reverse complement strand
GTATTTTTTAAATAGTTATAAATGTAATACTTTTTAAATAGTTATACATGTAAGTATTTTTTAAATAGTTATACATGTAAGTATTTTTTAAATAGTTATAAATGTAAGTACTTTTTATATAGTTATACATGTAAGTATTTTTTAAATAGTTATAAATGTAAGTACTTTTTAAATAGTTATAAATGTAAGTATTTTTTAAATAGTTATAAATGTAAGTACTTTTTATATAGTTATACATGTAAGTATTTTTTAAATAGTTATAAATGTAAGTACTTTTTAAATAGTTATACATGTAAGTATTTTTTTAAATAGTTATAAATGTAAGTACTTTTTAAATAGTTATACATGTAAGTACTTTTGTGATGATTGTAGAATTTTATAATCTAATTTATAATGTTATAATTAGTGTTGCACCAATAACGGTATCGGACGTACTCGGTATTGGCACCTTTTTTGTGATAACTTTAGTAACTTCTTCCCAACCCTTGGGAAGAAGTTACTACCAACAGCACTTTTTGTCAAACAGTGGTATCGGCATCGGTTGGTATCGGTATCGGTAGCGACCGATACTGCACAGCCAGGTATCGGTACCAAAACATGGCATCGGTGCAACACTAGTTATAATCTCTTATCTTTCTCAAGTCTATACGTTGATTTTTCTGTTCTCTGGTTTGATTGTTTGTGTGTGTGTGTTTGTGTGTGTGTGTTTGTGTGTGTGTGTGTATGTGTGTGTGTGTCTGTGTATGTGTGTGTTCGGGTGGGTGTGCGTCTTTGTGTGTCTTTGTGTGTGTGTGTGTGTGTGTGTGTGTGTGTCTGTGGGTGTCTTTGTGTGTGTGTGTGTGTGTCTGTCTGTGTGGTCTTTTCCAGCCAGAGACTCCAACCACAACATTGACAGTGTAATTTACTGCTGGAATCCGCATTCAAAGGTAAAAATCACTTCTCGATTCAATTCCTTTTTTTGTTTTCTTTTTGTTCAACGCAAAAAAGAAGTAGTCAGTAGACAATCACATTTCAAAATGGAAAACATCGAGAAGCACCTGTATGATCTGGTCCGTGGATATATTTATTTGCATGACGCCACTCTGCCGTGTCATCGGGACAGACAGCGCTGTGAACATACCTGGGGAAACGCCCATTGTAAATCATTTTGGAATGTTCGTTGGAGAAATTGGGACAAACTAAACTGAATCTGGAAAGTGCCTCCTTTCTTTAGGCGCAGCGCTGCAGAGTGGCCTCATACTATATCGGTGGAGCAACTTAAATTAATTGTTTGATGAGAGATGCTACGCGGATGCGACACCCTATCTTATTTAATCGTTATCCTTCTCCTACAGAGTGCTGATTCAAATATCTACTCAAGTGAAGTCAAAAGAAAAGATTAAGAAATATACTCAAGAAGTATTTTTGAAAGTAAAAAGTACATGCTATAAAATGTACTCAAAAGCATTTTTGAAAGTACCAAGTAAAACCTACAGTTTACAGGCAATATTTTTTGAGTGCCACACCCAGAGACAAAATGGAAACAATTTATTACCTGCTACTGTACTCAGTGCATTACCGAGTACCGCCCCCTACTGACTCATTCACGCTATGCATGTAGTCCTACCATGTTGCAGAAAAAAAGAAAAGAGAAAAGTAACGACCCAGTTTTGGGAAAAGTAAGGAGTAGAAATACTGATATTTCTGTTAAAAATCTACTGAGTAGTGAGTACAAGTAAAAAGTACTCACAGAAAAAAAGTACTTGTAAAAGTACAGATACTTGAAAATTCTACTTAAGTACGGTACTTAGGTACTTAGTTGTACTTCATTACTTGCCATCTCTGGTTATCAGCTGTTTGAAGTGAACCAGACGCTGGCCACCTCCGGGGCGTACGACTGGGAGTTCTTCACGGTGGGTCCCTACCACTTCCTGGCCGTGGCCAACACCTTCGACGGACGCTCCACCTCCATCACCTCCACCATCTACGTCTGGGTGGACGGCCGCTTCGTGCCCTTCCAGCATATCCCAGTACGCTCTCTTCCTTCACCACACGTAGCTTGTTCACTGTGAGGGGGTTACACAACTCCACGTCCACTAGGGCTGCAACTAACGATTATTTCAATAGTCCATTAGTTGGCGATTACTGAAACGATTAATCGACTAATCGGTTGACAATTTTTCCCGTAAAAATATCCCCAAGATATTCAGAGCGACACATAAATTGATCTTGTCAAATTAAAATGCAGTCAATTTTGGTTCTCGTTAGCCAAATATGTACAAATATGTAGTTACTTACTCAGCCACAAACTCCTCATAATTAATTTATGCGCTAATATTCTGATGATTTTCTTCAAATTCAAGTTTTTCATCAATAATGTTAAATAATTATTAAACATATTTTGGATTTTCAGAAATGTTATAGTAATGTGAAATTTGTGTAGTATCAATGATTCAATTCCTTGGTGGTTATCGATTATTGCATTAGTTGTTGATTAATTTCATAATCGATTAGTCATCGACTAATCGTTGCAGCCCTAATGTCCACTACACTGAGTTCCGAGGGTTCTTCTGTCCGGCAGCTGCATTTAGAAGTTCTGAGGTTCCGTCATGGTAAATTTGCTGCCCCGACACAGAAGCACCGGCGTTCCGACATGGAAGCGCTGCCATTTCCGGCATGCTGGAAAGGCAGTTCCTGACCCTAAGCCTAACCCATACCGGAATGCCGGCGTCCCCTCACCAGAATGCTGGCTAATGGAAATGCCAGCGTGTACACCAAAGCGGAAATTTACTGCATTTTACATGGAGCGGAAAAGGAAATGAAAAAAAGATTTCTTCAACTGTTCCGGAACAGAAATGGAACAATATGAAATCCATAAGACCAGTTAAAAACTTTTTTTTCCATTCTCTATGTATTTTAACATTTCTTATGTCTGGAAGACTATTTCCGTCCACTTTCACGCTCACTCAACACTGCACAATATAAGGAACTTTAAGAACGAACACAATTGTTATGTTCCTAACCGGCTCAGGACCAATATTCTGGTGGTGGAACAGTTCTGAGAACAAAAACGTTAAATACAGTCCTGCCTGAACCGCTCGGAACGGAGCGTTTTAAAAATTATTTCGAGTTAATTGTGTTTGCAGACGGACGGTGCCACAGACTGGGAGATGTTCCAGATCGGAGAACGTTACTTCCTGGCCGTGGCCAACAGCCAGAGGGTTCTCCCACAAGGAGCCGCTCTCTACTCCCTCAACTCCACCATCTACGAACTCAACACCCTCACACACACCTTCCTCCGCTTTCAAGACGTGCCCACGCACAGGTACTGTTGTGGAACCGGGCGTATCCATTCGGTTATAAAGGGATATTCCTCAAATTTAATATTGTAGTTTCTTTCAAGGAATCAGAATTGTGACATCACATGGGGCGTGTTCGGCAAGTAGTTCGTAGGTACGACTTTGAGGCTGAATATGACTTCCTGTTGCGTTACACACAACTGTATTCGGACTTATTTTTAACTTGTTTATCTAAACGGACAGCACACACGTTATTGAATATTGATGGTGGTAACTTGCGCTGTGCTATTCCACACCCAAATGTTCTAGTGTGGATCTGTGCCCCACAAACGCATGATTCAATAAACTGCCAAACCCATTCCATTTATTATAGGAATGCATCGATACCGATACTGGCATCGGGTATTGGCCCCGATACTCGCTTATGTACTTGTACTCGTCAAACAGTTGCCGATGCCATGAACCGATACCAGCCCCGGGAAGACCGGGACTCGCGCCGCGCTGTTACTCCGAGCTGAGCCTCGTCTCCCGGCTCCGTAAAGACCGGGACTCGCGCTGTTACTCCGAGCGGAGCCTCGTCTCCCGGCTCCGTAAAGACCGGGACTCGCGCTGTTACTCCGAGCGGAGCCTCGTCTCCCGGCTCCGTAAAGACCGGGACTCGCGCTGTTACTCCGAGCGGAGCCTCGTCTCCCGGCTCCGTAAAGACCGGGACTCGCGCTGCTACTCCGAGCGGAGCCTCGTCTCCCGGCTCCATATGTGCTATTCGCGCCGCGCCAACCCGAGCCGTGTCGAGAGAGGCTTCAGCATTTTTTGGGAACTTTCTGAAAACATACAAAAATAAAATACAATCGGTATTGGTAGTACGCGGTATCGGCCAGTACTGTAATGATTGTACTCGTACTCGTATCGATTTTCAAAAAAATGGTATCGGTGCATCCCTAATTTATTATATCTTATTTATTTTTATTATATGATCGTAATGAGGCTTGCATGGAGACATATAACCCCCATCTCCTGGTGCCTGCAGTGCTGTGGACTGGGAGTTCTTCACGGTGGGTAGCCAGCAGTTCCTGGTGGTGGCCAACTCGCACGACGGCGACTCCTACGCCCTGAACAGCGTCATCTACAGGTGGCAGGGGTACGAGGGCTTCGTCCCCGTGCACAGTCTGCCCACGGTGGGCTGCCGGGACTGGGAGGTGTTCAGCCACGACTCCTCGCTCTACCTCATCTACTCCAGCGCCACCTCTCGACTCAGCAAGGTGTTCAAACTGAAGACCTACTGAGACCCACACTTTCATTTGGACCACGTCCCATCGTCAGTGTTTTTTTTCAACATGTGACCCATAGGAATCTAACTTCTGTGTCCTTGTCAACAAAACACATAGCAAAGAAAACTTCATACCTTCATCAGAGAAAGAAAATGTTTGTTTCTACCTGTTTCCATTCTTTAGTTATAGTCTCCAGAACAGTAGTCTCGGGGGTCTCACTAAAAATGCTGATTTCTGACAAAATCCTGAACAAATGTTGTTGTGGTACAGTACCGACCCTGTCCCTGTCTGCCGCTAGAGAGGCAGACACTGAGACTCTAGAAGCGAATGGTGTCGCCTGGCAGTCAAAAACGGTACTGCACTTTTTTTTTTCTTTGCAACGTAAACTTCCGGTGAAAGGATCTTTGATGTTGGCACACCGCCAGATGGAGATCATGACTGTTCCAAGTTCCAGCCAAACTCACGCAACAGCCGAGTCAGGCGCGGACCGTGCTCTTGGTCACGGGTTCACGAGTCGTCCGCTGGTGACCTCGCAGTGGGCGACACGGGAAGCCGCTTGTGTTAGCAGAACAAAGAATCTACTTATTTGATTGGATCCCATACATACATACATACATGCAGATTTTTCGGCGTATACACGGATGGCAAATCGGCTTAAACAATCTTTTTCCATCCGGTTCAAAATGGGATTAACCTAAATAGGACATGTTGAGAGGTGTACATGAGCACTTATGGATCAGATCACGCAATAAATCAGATTCACATTGACGTGGGTTTTTTGGTCTCAAGTGTTATAAGTCGGAACACAGCGACGTGGCGACACCAGAAGTTATATTCAAGCAGAGAGGGCAAAAGTACCCACATTTCTTACTTAAGTAAAAGTAAAATACATTTGTAAAAAAACAACTCGAGTAAGACTACAAAGTAGTGATCCAAATATCAGTACTTATATATAAATATATATAAATATAAAGTACACGCTGAGAAATGTACTTAAAAAGTATTTTTGAAAGTAAAAAGTACATGCTCTAAAATGTACTCAAAAGTATTTTTGAAAGTAAAAAGTACATGCTCTAAAATGTACTCAAAAGTATTTTTGAAAGTATAAAGTGCAAAGTACAAAACCTAAATTTGCCTTAACACTTGGCAGGCGATATTTGTTTTGCGGGGTATTTGTACTTTGTTACTTGCCATCTCTGTATTCAAGGTAGAAATTTTACCGGAACTGCCCTCCGTACTCGTCTATAAAATAAGAGAACGAGACATTGTACCTCTGGAAATGCCACCAAGGATTGATTTTATTGAACTATTTATTATTATTATTTAATTTCTTACCCCCTCCCTCTTCACTCTCTAGCTTCATAACAACTGCCCCTGATCCTAATTAACCACTCTAAGTGATATAGGGAGTAGGGGATAGGGAGCGATCCTAATTAACCACTATAAGTGATATAGGGAGTAGGGGATAGGGAGCGATTTCGGAGCCACTCTATTTTGTCAGCTCGGAAGCTGTCCAGGGTTCTGTCCAAAATCATCACACTGCTCCCTACTCACTATATAGTGCACTAACCTGTGGTGGAATCACTATTGCTCTCAAGGGCAGAATTTCGGACACTAGGACCAGCACTGTTGATTTTGCAGGAAACTTCTAAGTGCACTATCTAGGGAACATGCATGTGGCACACAAAAATTCGGACACCACTACAAAACAACGCATCGACAATGTAGTGCACTATGTAGTGATTAGGGAGGGATTTTTATTTTTACGGACACTGTTCAGGACTGCAGCGATGCTCAAACATTTTATAAGGATTAAATGTTGACTAAAAGTTAATTTTTGTATTTTGATATTGCTGAATTGTACAGTGAAGTGATGTTAATATTATTGTACTACTTATCTCATTATTGTTATTGTTATTAGTATGAAGATGCTTTTGTGAAGATGATAATTGTAAAATGTCATATCCATGAACACAAGGGATGAACTATATAAAGATCTTTAATAAACAAACATTCATAAACACACACAACGCAGAATTAGAACGATCACTCAATGCATATTATTATTATTTTATTATTATTATTATTATTATTATTATTATATTATTATTATTATTATTATCATTGTTATCATTGTTATTATTTTATCGGTGGTAGTAGTAGTAGTAGTAGTAGTCGGTTTTTTTAATTTATTATTATTATATATTTTTTAAATCATTATTATGTTTTAATTACTGTAATTCCATTGGCATCCTGCGGGAGGCGGTAACGAGCGCGGTGCCCAGACGCTCGTCCACAGCAGCCGAAGAAGAGTTTGTTTCCAAACAGTGGAACCAGAAGACGGTGCCGACTAGTTCATGTGGAACTAGTTAGTTAACGGGTTAACTAGTCCAGTTACACCCCCCCCTCCCCGCCAGACCCCTCCTCACTGTCCGCCATGCAAAGGTAAGACGGCCTGCTGTATGAATGTATTGTGTTTGTTTAAAACAAGTTGTTCAATGCTTCCAACATGCGCCGACGTCACAATTGACAGTGGTAGCGGGTGGTTAGTTTTGATTTGATGTATGCCAGCTGTAAGATAACAGGCTGAAAAGTCAACAGCAACTGCTGATCGTTGCCTCCAGTCATCCCGATCCTCCAGGTCGTTAGTGCTGTGGACCACCAGCAAGACAACGAACACTGCAGAAATAGAACGATCGCGCAATGCCTCATGGGGAGAAAAAAAACGTTCTCACATTCCTAATAGCGTGAAAGAGCCTACTCTTACAAGCTAAATTGTAACATATTGGATTTTCACGCAAGCTTACGTGTTGTCTTTAATGTATTGGGGCCTTGACACTGGCAAAGTTGCATTGGGAACAACAAATATTCGACACGTTTGAGCGGAGAATAGGCCAAACCATGAAACGATTAATTGCTGCCGATTAATCGATTATCAAGTTAGTTGGCAATTATTTCAATAATCGATTATCATTGATTAATTAATCGGTTGCAGCTCCTCTATCTATCTATCCATCCATCCTTAGATGCGGCCCAAATTGATCAGCCATTTGTCAACCACTATCAGGTGCAGGGCTAGACTGGGGAGATTGTTCAGGCCACCACCAGATATAACTATCTTACCTAACCAACAAAATCGTTGAACTGTGGCACTTCTTAAAAAGCATCTTGATCATTCCAAACACTTGGAAATTGAACGACAGTGACTGGAGTGGCGAGTGTGGATGTCTCTCCATAACCTACACACACAGCAACTTTCATGATAGTATTTGGTATACTCCTACTGCACGGACTGCATTGGGGAACACCTTTTTTGATGTTTGGTTACAGCAGCAAAATGACCAGCCGAGATGATGGGAGCACGGGGACCTGGTTGAAATACCCTTTTATAACTCAAAAGAGAATAGAATTGCAATATTAACATGTTAGCGTTTCTTACTACCTATACACTGTACCTGTTCAACTCATAAATTCCATTTGACATCTCCTCACCTACACTGAGGTTAGGGGTGTTCGATCTTGAAGAAAAAGTAGATCACAATCTTGTGAGTGCATATCACGACCTCACGATCTTATCACTCATAAGATCTCACTTATCACTCATCATTATATATATATATCATATATATATATAATCATTATATATATCATATTATAATTTATATCATTATTTTTATATATACACACATTATAATTTATATCATTATGGTTATATATACACATTATAATTTATATCATTATGTTATATATACACATTATAATTTATATTATTATTGTTATATATACACATTATAATTTATATTATCATTATTGTTATATATATACAAATTATAATTTATATTATCATTATTGTTATATCTACAACACGCTTCGTACAACAGGTTTCGTAGCGTTACCGCTGCTGGTAGCATTCGAACACCCGAGGACTCGTTGCATGTGTCGGGCAGACACACGCTGTAGACCCGCTGCTGGTAACTTTCTAACACCCGGGGACTGTAGTCTCTGCAGCGTGTTGTGCGTCTGTGTTCGCCGGTGGAAGCTGAAGTTGTGGAGTTGGGCGAATGTGGAGCCAACTTCAGCTTCCTCCATTCGGTGGAGCGGGTGCTGAGTAGTGCTGCAGTCAGCACGGATTCGCTCCGTGTCGCGGTGAACACAGACATTCAACACGCTGTAGAGACCCGCCTCGGCAGCAGGACTTTCTCTCTGCCGGTTTTGCAGAATTTGCGCCGTTTCACTTTGACGGAAACCAAACCATCCATACAATGGATGTGGAGTTTTGCCTCCGACATGGCAAATGCCACATGTGTTGTTGTTTTGGACAAGCGGATGAAGAAGCGTGATGTGTCACGAGTGGGCGTGGTATTAAAGCATAGAAATACATAGATAGACTAAGTTTCACCCCTAACTGAGGTCATTACAGTCCTAATTGCCTCACCAGAGTTGGAGCATGATCTCAAGACAGCACTTCCCCATGGCCAATTTCAGGTTGAAACTCTTCTAGAAAACGAAGCCTCTCACTGCAACTATCCACAGGAATGAGAAACTAGAATTCACTGGCAAACTGATCTTGGTTGGATGCTGGGTGTCATCATATACTGTGAGGGAGAAAGATCAACCAACCTGAGAACTGGAGTGGCTAATGGCTTCAAGCATCCAGAGGCAGATCCAATGCTGCTGAGGACCAGGAGCTACACTAGAACAGTTGTACTAGATTGCGAGGACACAGATGTGTTTGTTCAATCAGCTTGTGTCCCACATAAATAAAACTCAACTGGGCATAGGATTCATTCTTGTTTTGCAGAGAAATTCAGGGTTTCTCAGAAGTGCAAGTGCGGGCGGCTCACGTATACGCTTGCTGCGCGCACTGGCTGGCCGCGACCGTGTTGAGTTCTCCGCGCAACGGGCTTGTGTGTGTATGTTGTATACGGATCCGTTGCGGGGGGAAGCTCGCTGTGATCCCAGCGTGGCAGCGGCTTCGATCAGCGGTCGAGTTGCTGGGGATGAGACCCGCAGCAGACAAGCGGCTGATCTGAGCGTGTGACATGCCTTAGCGTGCGTGAGTGGTGTTGTCGGTGTCCGGTGCAGCGGTGGCAGCAGCGGCAGAAGTGCTGCACGACGTGTGTGTGTGTGTACATACACACACAGTGACACACACACGTGGAAGTTTTATCAGACATGTGATGGTTTATCTATCGGATGTGTTAAAGTTCATTCGATTCGGGAAAGTGTATCGGACGTTTGAGGGGACCCCTGGTTGGGAATAGCTGTGCTAGAGCATCCCTCTCCCATTGGCTGGGAACTGCTGAATGGGAAGTGCAGACCAGTGCGCCAGACCCTTCGCCCCCTTGCCCCAGCAGCTCATACCCCATGACTGTTCAGATGAGAGTAGTAGTGATGAGTGAGTGTGGAGAGTCAACTAGGGCTGCAACTAAACGATTATTTCAATCATCGATTAGTTGCCGATTATTGAACCGATTAGTTGATTAATCGGTTGGATGTTTTTTGCTTTTTTTAAAATCCCCAAAATATTAACGCTGAGCAATAATTCGTTTTAAAAAAAATTAGTTATAATAAATAGTTTTCTTAAAAAACAATTGTGTTCCAATCTGAAATATGAGCGTCTCCTGACAATATTTGTGAAATAAATGAATGGATAAATAAAAATAAATAACAATTAAGTAAGTACCTCTAATTAAAATACAACTTATGGAGAAAATTATATCAAAATCAATGACACATTAATAACGTTTTAATGTAATCATTTTTATTGTTTTATCGTTTATTGTTTAGGTGATGTTGGAATAACTATTAATCATATCGTATATCGACATTTTGCTAACACTCAAGATCCTTTTTTTTTT
>OMKY01087659.1:0-14943 GCA_900302395.1 Bregmaceros cantori | reverse complement strand
TAGGTGCAGTGTCAAGGACCTCGGCCAACGCGGACCCCCATATTGTGCAATGTTAAGTTTAGATCTAGTTTATTCAAAATATATTTGGTGGACTTTCAAACTTCACTGCAACTGTATTAACATGAAAACCGGATTTAAAATGCCTTTACATTCGCTTTCTCGTCTATCCACAAGTTGGAGCACCAGATGCATGGGGCTTGATGACTAACAGTGAAAGTTGGATGGATGCACAACCGGAAATAGTCTCCCAGACATAGGATATGTTAAAATATATAGAGAAGAAAAAAATGTTCCGTTTCTGTTCCGGAACAGTGGAAGAAATATTTTTGCGTTTCTGCTCCTCATGAATTTCCGCAAAATTCTGTTTGTTTTCGTTTTCGTTCCTTGAAACGGTTCAGAGCCCTGGTCAGAACCTTTCATCACAGGAACAGCTTCTTCCCTGCTGCCATACTGGCGACTGTAACTCCGGATGTGTCAAACTGCACCAGCCACTTTCCATCCCTAGCACTCCTCTACTAGGCAAAACCCCGAACATTCTGCAATGTGCCTTGTATATAGACTGTCCCCCATGTACATCAATCCTAGTTCCCTTGTTTATGCCCTGTTCCATGTTTGTTGCATTGTCTCTATGTGTAGCACCTGTATCAAGACAAATCCCTTGTCTGTGATGTTGTATCATTGACAATGGCAATACACTACATTCTGATTCTGATTCATTCTGATTCTGATGTACTATAGACGAGATCGGGGGTACTTCGGTCTCTGAACGTCACTTCCGGTGTCATTTACTTGCCGTGTATTTGGCTATTTTTCTACATGTCTATTCGGTGGGAGCACACACCTACAGGGTTATTTAAAAATTGGGGTGGTAACTTGCAGTGTGCTATTCCTCACCCAAATGTTATCGTACGGATCTGTGACCCACAAACGCATGATTTAATAAACAGTCTAACACATTCCATTGTCTCATTCCATTTGGAAGTATTAGTAGAAGCAGCCAGCCTATTGCTCCAGAAGAACATGTGACCACTCGGTGAGTAACTTCAAGGATTTTGACTGTATTTCATCAATAATTCTTTTGAATGTTTTTCCCAGCCTATTCAAGCTGTTTTTTGTCAAGCTTTATTTATTAGGGTTGGTGGAAACAGGTGAAGATGGGGGGTAGAAATGTGGGAAATACGTCGGTGGTGGGATTCGAACCACCGACTCACCCTAACCGATTGAGCTACTGGGCAGCATGATTTCATCAATATTTAAACAAAAAGGTTAACGAAGCAAGGAGAGTGATGTGTAACTGGTCACAGACCGACATCTAGTGATCGGATTTTGAACTGGTGTGCGTTTTGTGTGTTTTTGCGTCCACATACCGCTGCCTTTTACCAGACTTTATATACATACATATAGGCAGTGACCTGCAGAAGCGTGGGACAAAATGACTCCCCCCAGTGTTTCCCACGTAAACTCGTCTATAGCTCTGTCCTGCTGACTTGAATTGATTCTGTTTGCCTTTGCCCAACAGTTGGTAAAATGCATTTTTAATGGGTTTTATAAATATTTTATAGATAATGGTATATATTTGTATTTCCTGTAGAATTAATGTGTTTTTATTGATATTATTGATGCATGTATTTGTATTCCCTGCACTGTCAACTTGTTTATAATGTTCCCACCCCTGGTTTCTGATTGGAAAAGCCTCCTGTAGACAGGTGTGTGGTAATGTGAACTGTCATTAATATTGCAAACTTTTTGACTCTCACAATATCCACTGTTTACTGCAGATTGTGCAGTAACAGTTCAGTTTTAATTTTAGCAAGGAAGAGCCTACTGTTCTGTGCTAGCTAACAGCACATTAGCAGATAGGAATGAATGAATTAATTTTGTTTTAGGACAGTGTAAAGGCAGCCCAGATAAGGTGTCCACATAGAGGAAATGACCAGTCTTGACACGATAATATGTCTAAAAGGTTTATTTCTTAAGCTATACTGGACATTAGCTATACTGGACTAGCTAAGCTAAGCTATGAGCTAAGCAGGAAAACATGGCTGAACAACCCCACATGATGACGCATCACTGATATATAGCCGATGGGAGGGGACATCCGATGATGTCACACCTTGTAGCCAATCAGGATACAAGTCACATATCCATCACAACAGACAGTACAGAGCCATTAAACATTGCAACAGCAGACATGAGAGGTGAGAAGATGGTTGTACATAACAGGCTTAGCAGAGTTGCTACATTTCACCTGGCTGTCTGTGGAGAGACCTAACGTAGACCCCTTAGTGTTGGAAGAAAGAAAATATATAAAGTACACAAGGATACATTTATAAGCCTGCCCGTGCCTTCACACCCATTTTAGGTGAAGAAGGGTCGTTTACTGTGCGATCAGTTGCGCACAATGTTTATGGCATCATCCGGACCACTTTCTGGAATTTACACTGGAATTTGCCCAACAACGCTCGACAGCGTCCTACACACTAAACATCAGAGATGGCAAGTAATGAAGTACAAATACTTAAGTACTGTACTTAAGTAGTTTTTGTCATGTATCTGTTCTTTTAGAAATACATTTTTCTCTGATGACTTTTTACTTGTACTGTGTAGATTTTTAACAAAAGTATCTGTACTTCTACTCCTTACTTTTCCCAAAACAGGCTTGTTACTTTGGCACTCTGATGGTAGGTGGTAGGGATACTATGGCGTGAATTAACCAGTAGGGGGCAGTAATGCCAACAGATGTTAATTTCAATGTCTGGCAGTGGAATTTATGAACCTTAAGTGTAGTAATTTAGGCTAGGTTTTTAACAATTTATTCAAACATTGTAAAACTAGAATTTAATATACATTATTTTACTTTGTACTTTATACTTTCAAAAATACTTGTGAGTATGTTTCTGAGCCTGTACTTTTAACTCTACTTGAGTAGATATTTGGATCAGTACTTTGTAGTCATACTCAAGTTGCTTTTTTCACAAATGTAGTTTACTCTTACTCAAGTAAAAAATCTGGGTACTTTTGCCATCTCTGCTAAACATGGTGCACCAAGTACACAAGTGCGCCATTTGAGACAGAGCAACTCTCTGTGAACGGACGGGCCTTGAACAGCCATCCATGCGATCTTTAGGAGCTTTGTGGGGAAATCCTGTGAGCGCTGAAGGCTATGAAACAGAATATTGATTAGCTGTAGATGGAGCGTTTAGCTCGGCTCACTATCAGAAAAATGATGAAGGAGGAAATTAGCTAATTGACACGGCCCACAGCTTAGCCATTGAGTGGTCTCCTCGTTGATGATTAAACACCCACATGTGCCCTAAGTCAGTAAGCCTTGTGAGACGGAACAGCCCATAAGCACGACTCAAGGATAAACGAGTCTCCGGTAGCTCCCACCTTTAGAGCTGGTCAGACCAGGTCACCGTTAATATTCCATGAAATATAAACGTACTTAATAATAATAATAATATCTTAGATTTATTTACTCAAAGTTGCTTTACAATATAATTTTACAAACTTTTCTTCTCTCCCACACACGCAGATGTGTTGGTATTTATTTTTTTACCGAGTTCACTGGTTGGGTCAAGGTGTTGAGGGGATGGTCTGCGCTCCCCAGATATGGTCTAATGAAGGTTGGTATGTCGGGGCCCCCCTCCAAAAACTCAGAGGTATTGATTCAGACAGTCGTCGGCCGGCTCTTGTTGGGATGCTTTGTCTGGTGCATTTGCTGGATGCCCCGGGCGAAATCTTACACACAACACACACACATTCACTAGTTTCACTCTAACATGTGAAAATATCATCAGAAATAAGCATAACTATCTACTCATACCAACAAAACTCAATTAACCAACTGTCGTGTTATGTCATTGTCCCCCTGTTTGCTGTCTGTCTGTCATGCTAAAAGTGTCTGTGCACCTGTATGTCCTTCTGTCTGGCTTTCTATTTGTCCATTAGTACACCTTGGGGTATTATTTTGAATTGTATGGATCACCCACAATGGTGGCGGAAGGACAACGTATTAAAAGTTCTTTGGGAGTGGATAAAAGAAGAAAGAGGAAAAAAAATGAATGTGTCTTTGTGTGGAAGGTTCAAAGCAGATTCAATAGGAAACCAACAAGGGGGTAGGGCTGCATAGGGCTGTCACAATAACCCATTTACCTGGACAATAAATTGGTGAAGACATAATTGCGATAATTGTGACTTTCAAACATATACTAACACTAAAATAAAAATGCAACACAAACGGGGACACATCCTTTCAAATACCAATAAATGTGATTTTATTAAAATAACAAGGAATTTCTTTCAGTTGCTTGTCTAAGATGAACATGACACCCCAAAATGCACACACATGCCTTTGTTTACAAATATGCCTCAGTTAGGAAAAACACAACAAATCAAATGAATTTAGCCTTGGGAATAATCCATCGCTCAATTTGCATTTCAGTTTTGAATATGCCCTATGTTCCCCAGGCAACAACACATTTAATTTCCAACAAATACTGTGCTGAAACTTCCAAGCGCACCAATGTTTAAGCATCATTGCGCCCATCATTCAGTTGGTTGGAGAAAAGGCAGGTGTAGGCGCCAATTAGGCCTACAATATAATTTATTTTGGAAAAAGAAAATTTTTAATTTCAATAAATAATACACCTCTGGAATAATATATATTTTTTAATAATATTTTGTTATTTAAGAAAATAATTGATAACTTTATTATTTATACCTGAATTGTGGACACTTTACGTTACAGTTTGTAATTTTTTTTATTCATTCATTTTTCGTGTAATGGTACCACCGCAAATTGCACCAGCTGCGCTTGACTGGACAGGTGCTCTTATAATGAATGATTGCGTAATGCTCGAAGGGAGCAACAGTTATTCAACCGCGGTGGCGGCAACGGCCGAACGATATGACAGGATTACGGACTACTAATTATTAGGCGGGCATAGATAGAGCTTGTTTTTTATTTTCAAAAGTTTAATAAATGTACTAAACAGTACAATATATTTTAGTATTAGACTAGTTGGTGCTCAAATAGTTACAAATTGATTACAAACAGTCAGGTAATAAAAGCCTAAAGTGCTAGTGCCGGTGCGGGGCAGAACATTTGCTTTTTGTTTGTTTGTATTTTTCCAAAATATTTTTATTAATTTTTTTACATTTTCCCCCCAACAAAAACACTAGAAGAAGAAAACAAGACAAACACCCATACATCCACTCATCATAATACACACAAGCGTCCGTCCATATGGTAGTTCTCCAACAGTTCCATATATGATCTTCACAAAGTCGTTAGGCTTGCCCTTTGCTGTTTGTTGCTGTTTAATACAGATATTGATTTAGGATAGAAGCCATTTCTAAATCTAGGATCGAGGTGTTAAGGTGCCCTAAGGCGCTAGGTAAGGCGTACCCCCTCCCCTGCCTGTCATGGTATGCAGAGGATGTAGCGCTGTAGGACTACGGCTGGAATGGTAACCATGTCATCACTAAACCTCATAGGCAAGACCATGCTCAGCATCTCCCGACCGCAGAGATGGGCAGTAACGCATTACATTTACTCCATTACAATGATATACAGTGTATTTTTTAACTTTTGGAGTACATTTTTCACAAGTTAATTTTTACTTTTACTCGAGTAAATTTGAGGTGAAAAGAAAAAACTTTACTGAGATGTCAGCAATTTGTTACATGTTACAGTGACTTGGCCTTTAGCGACACCCGTCGGAACTGTTGGCACACATGTTGACGTCATATCTCTCTCTCCCTCAAACTCTCTCGCTCTCTCTCTCTCAATCTTTCTCTCTCTCAATCTTTCTCTCTCTCGCGCTCTCTGTCTCTCTCTCGGTCTTTCTCCCCCTCTCGGGCGTGCTCGCTTTCTCTCACCCTCTCAGGCGCTCTCTCGTTTTACATTTTGAAAAGAGAATTTGTCCTAATTTTTTTTTTTTTTACTGAAAGTTACTCAGTATTTTCACTACTAAAGAAACTTTTTTGTGGAGTACTTTTTTACTTTTACTTGAGTAACTATGTGGATGACTGCTTTTTACTTATACTTGGGGAATATTTTGCTGAGGCTACAATACTTTTACTTAAGTCATTTTTATGGCTTCTCTGCATGGCCGTGAGTCATTCCTTTAGCATTTCCCAAGCTTTTATCTTTTATCTCCACATTTCACTTTTCAATCGTTCTTTTATGTGCTCAGAGTTACAACGAGCGATAGGGCGGGCATTGGGGGCATAGGGGAGAAAGAGGTGGCGGCGGAAAGGGGTAAGGGGGGATTGAGAGGAGTAAGACAAAGGAGGGATGACAGAAGCTGGGATCAATAGTGTGTGTCTTCCTGTAGGCGCACATTAACATGCGCGGCTGCATAATATGCATGATTACGTGACGCGGGGAGAAAAAGACACATGACAGACGGAGATGGACGGATAGAGGGGAAAAGTGAGAGAAAGATAGAGAGACAAATGAAGAGATGGAGAGAGAGAGAGATAAAAGTCAGGGTCACCTTGCTTGGCTCATCGGCGCATCAGCAATGCATGGACTTGAGCCAGCAGGAAGGAGGGAAAATGTTGACATGGAAAAGGTTTTCCCTGAGCTGGGGAGGGGGGGGCAGGTCACGTATTTGGCAGCGTTGGTTTGTCCCTTGGATAACTGAAAAAGTTCTGCACAGATCTTGATGAAAGTTGTTGGAAATTACAAAAGAAAGAAGTGATTACATTCTGGTGTGTTTCTGTAGCCCATAAGTAACATCCGACACTTTTGAGTGCTGATTCAGACAGTCGTCGGCCCGTGCATTAACCTTGGAGTGTCAACAGCCGTGGCAAACGCGGAGATTGAGAGCCAGGGTCTTTACATCGGTGGGGCCTTGGTTTTGTGATCTCTCTCTGGCTTTAGTCGCGAAGCTTGTCGCTTTTGCTGGATGCCCCAGGGGAAATCTTAAAATACAATAACAAAAATAATCGTTTTTGTTTCAAGTGCTACAAGGAACACAGCTCCAACTGGCCCGGCTGCACTCCCAGCGCTGGGCACTGCCGGGTGCTGCTGGGTCCGCTGCGACTCGCAACTCTAAACCACATCGTTCCGCCGACATGTACATCGTTGCAGTGTGTGCGACTCGGTGTGTGGACTAGTCTGTGGAGAACGGCTGTGTGCCTGCCGACTATGCAAGCTGGCTGTTTGACAAAATGTGCTGCGTTGTTGAATAAACAAATGAATTTAAAAAATGTCAGGACAATATCGCATTTGTAACAAATGGTTTGCTTTATAATTTCGCTGCTGTTCAAATTCATAGTGCAGCATGAAACCACCCCGAATTTAATAGATTTAAACGGTCTGAAATGTGTGTATTTTATATGTGTGTGTATATATATATATATGTGTGTGTATATATATATATATATATATATATATATATATATATATATATATATATATATATATATATATATATATATATATATACATATATATCAACAATCGTTTTCGTAGTGGAATCCCTGCTCCTGAATCGAATCATGAGGTGACCAAAGATTCCCACCCCTTGTCACATTGTAGGTATAGGATTCCAGAGCATCTAGATGTTTTGGCATCAGTGACCCCATGGCAATGGCGCAGGTGTGCATGCTCCGAGTGCTTCTAGATGGTTTTTTTTTCATTATTTCAGTGTACATATGCATCTTATAAAAACGTGTTTAGTGGCAAACACAACAAAAGGCTGCAAAGTGGCAGCTGCAGAGCACTCAGCAGAACACACCCGTCTACTGATGCATTGTTGTTCAAATGTGAAGATTGAGAAACGACGTCATCTCATTGGGATAGCGATTTTTTTTTCGTTCCTTATACATGGAGGTTCTGGGCTCTACCATGTTGAGAAAGTACCCGTATTTTGGGTGGTCCAGGTAGATTCGGAGAATCACCTTTTCCAAATATGGAGCTAAGGGCGTGTCTTATAAGGAAGGCAGCGCTAGAGTATTAATTTAATAAAGTAATACAGGCAGTGTGATTTCTGTACATGTGTACATAATTTCAAAGCCCATATTTTTTACCCTATTTAGAAGTACATGTGTAGAGAACTATGCCTAATGATGTCAAAGTATTGCTCCGAAAAGCAATAGAGAATAACTCCCGATGAACTCCCTAGCATGCTATCCGCTAGCCCGAATGCTAACCGGCTTTTGGCCGACCGAGACGCACCTTGATTCCGCAGCTAAATCCACAGCGCTGCTTTAGGTCTCACCAGCCGAGCAACACCGTTTGTTGATGTTGTCATAATAAGTAATAAGGTAGAAAACAATCACCATATGGGACTTATTTGGAGCAATATATTGACATCATTACGTATGGTTATCTACACAAGCACTTCTATATAGGGTACAAATGAAGTCCGTTGAAAAAATGTTCTTACATTGCAGCAGCATGACTGTCCAGTGACCATGGGAGCTAACAATAGCATCTAGCTAACAACACAGCGCTGAAGCCTGGGACACTCCACCCCACTCCACCACGCCCCCCCCACGACCCGCCAAATTAAAAAAACTAATAACAACAAATCTGGTGCGTTTGTAAAATTATGACATCCCTAAAAATTTGAAGCGGATGGGGGCTGTTGCGAGAGTCGGGGATCAAGAGTTGGGAGCCATGCAATAGGGGGACAGATTCCCCAGGGCGGATAGAAAATTATACAACACCAGGAGTATGGCACATGGCAAGTGTGGAGTGGCATCCAGCTGCTGTCTGTCGTCACTGTAACCGCAATGCTGTTGTTGTTGTGATGTGTCGGGCATAAAGTAAGTCAACTTACGCCAACTTATTTTTTTTTAAGTTATTTTTTCCGGCGTCAGCGCCATTTTTCCATCTTTATTGGATAGGATAAATCTGAAACTGGGTTGAAGAGATCGGGTGTAAACATTGCAGACAAGTCGACGAGCGGAGTCGAACACTGCGGACGCTGCGGTAGATGCTGCGCCACTATCATGAATGGGGTCGCGTTACGTGCAGTGTCCATAACTACTGGGCCAACGCGGACCCCCAAATTACATCAACTTCTGTTGTACTAAATTAAGTGTTTCTTGTAAAGTAAATAAAGTATTGACTACGTATATTGTATATGTTTACTTTGGGAATTTGGAAGCATTTCTAATATACATACACAAGTGATATATAACTGATGTGTTAATGTATTATTTATTCATGCAAATAAAGAATTTCATTTGTTTTTGTTCTTTTAGAGTCTGCTGAGTTGGGTCTTCCTGCTCCCGAATCTTCCTCCAATTCAAACACTGCCAGGGCTAACACGCTAACTTGGACAAGCTAACAGGAGGTATCGAGGTCATGCAGCAGAGAGACAATCTGCACTAAACGGTGAGTGTTTGGGCTGAGGGCCAATCCCTCCATCATAGCTTATCAGTACACCAGCACACCTCCAGACCTCCAGGGAGCGTTGACCTCTCAATTAGTCGGCACAGCCAATGTCCACCATGGCCTAGTTCCACTTCAGAACTTTGTGAAGCTTACTGATAGCAGACAATCTCAGAGGCTAAGCTCAGCCTTTGCTGCGTGTCGACCACTCTGTATGTATATACCATCTGTGGTGACTGCGGTGTTGCTCATGGTGTATATACCATCTGTGGTGACCGCGGTGTTGCTCATGGTGGTTGAATAGCTGTACTTTTTTTTCCCAAAATGTTTTTATTACATTATTTGGTAGCACTTCATAATACGTGTCCGCATTTGAACATTAGTTACACATTAGCTAAGCATTAGTTAACCATCATTTCAACCTTAGTTAACCCTTAGTTACCCTTAGCATTACATCTTAATTATTTCGCATTACTTAATCATTAACTAATGATTTTCAGACCAGCCCTCACGCATTCATGTTGACCTGGCATGACCTGACCCAACACATTCAAGTTAACCTGGCATGACCAGCATTCAGCCGTGCGAAGCACGGCTTCAGACCTGGCATAGTTAATGATTAAGTAATGCGAAATAATTAAGATGTAATGCTTAACTAAGGTTGAAATGATGGTTAACTAATGCTTAGCTAATGCGTAACTAATGTTCAAATGCGGACACGTATTATGAAGTGCTACCCATTATTTAATTCAACAAAGACAAAATCAAAAAGAAAAAAGAAGGCTGGTGACAGACTCGCTTTTATTATTTGATTGAATGGAATGGAATGCAGGCAAGGAGAGAGAGATGGGAGGTGCGGAACCAGAGTGGGATAGGTGAGATGCTTGATGCACAGCTAGCACCGCTTCTCCCAAAGAGGCGTGACGCTTGAGTTAAATTTTTTCAACTCTGCATCCCTCGCCTCGCTCGTTTCCCGCGCATGTCTGCATCAAATGACATCGGCGTGGCCACCGCGTCACTGGTCGCTGGATGCAAATTCTTGCACCGCCTCTCAACATCACCCCCACCCTCAAACGACTCCACTGGCTCCCTGTCAAATTCCGTATCACATACAAACTGCTCTTCCTCACCTACGAAGCCCTCCATTCCCGTGCCCCACTGTACCTCCGTGACCTCCTCGAGGACTACACCCCACCACGAAAGCAGAGGTCCTCTGATCTGGGACTCCTCACGGTCCATCCTAGCAAGGCGGTCTCTCTGGGACCGTGCTTTTAGTGTGGCTGCCCCACTACTCTGGAACGCTCTCCGCTGCGCGATTCGCCAGACGCAGACTGTTGACACCTTCAAGTCTGCACTAAAGAGGCACCTGTTTACTCAGGCTTTTGGACACTAGCTTTATTTTATTTTATTTGTATTTAGTTTTTATGATGTTAATCGTTTTGGGTTTCTTGAAAAGCGCTATATAAGTTCAAGTTATTATTATTATTATCATTATCATTATTATTATTATTATTGTTATTATTATTATTATTATTATTATTAATGCGCATCTCTTCCCATCAACTTACATGATATTTTCAGGATTTTTGCCGCCCGTGACAAGCGTCAACGAACTCCAATGGAAACACACCGTTACTCTGACATGAAGTCATCAAATCATATTATAATGATTTTCTTCATATTCATGTTTTTTATACATTATGTCCATTTAACGCTAATATAGATCAACAGTAACTACAAATCTAACTACACCATAACTTCAGAATAGTTACTGTGTAAATAACCAGTTGTATAACAACAACACAATTGTAACTACACAATACTTACCAAGTACTAATTTATATTGTTGTTACCATGTAGTGGTGCCTGAAGATTGGAGGAATTGAGTTATAATTAAATTACCCAAAAAAGGGAACCTGTCAGATTGCAACAATTGGAGAGGAGTGACCTTGCTCTCGGTCCCTGGGAAAGTATTCTGCATAATCCTGGTCAGCCGGTTAAAGTTGACAAAGTTCTTCGAGAGGAACAAGCAGGTTCCGGGCAGGGAGATCATGCACGGACCAAATCCTAGTTTTATGCATACTCATTGAGAGGTCCTTGGAACAGAAGCAGACAGCACTGATCAATTTTATAGATTTACGCAAAGCATTTGAGAACGTGCACAGAGAGTCCCTATGGAAAATCTTGGCACTTTATGGCATTCCACCAAAGTATGTCAACATATTCAAGAACATCTACATGAATTCAAAGTGCAAAGTGAAAACAGACTCAGGAAATACAGAAGGATTCAATATAGTCACAGGAGTACGGCAAGGGTGTGTTCTCTTCCCACTGTTATTTATTACCGCATAATATATATATATATATATACAGATACAGGAAGTGCGTTACACCCAGCAGGACAAATGTCAACCCCCTGCATTTCGCGGGAAAACTTGTCTATATATTCCAGACAATAACAATAATTAAATTCCAAGGCGTCAATTATTACATTTGTTGTCAATTATTTTTTTATAATCGACTAGTCGACAATTAGTCGACTACTTGTGGTCCTTGAAAAACCTTGGTTTAAATTAGGTCAACCCACAAAGTTGTTAGATTGTCACACACACTTAGCGAACAGAACCAAGAACTCTGCTCTGTCTCACAAGGACATAGCTGCGCGGGAAAGCCACTGACGTGAGCGAAAGCGGCAATAGAGTTGGCTCGGTGTGTTTTCAGCCTGCCGGTGATTCAGCGCTGGGTCGGTGGGCGAATGTCAATATGTAATCTATTATGTCACTCTAGCCCCCGCACAAACACAGCAGAGAGCGGCCCAGTCAGCGCTTTCTACCGAAAGGTCTTCGCTCATTGGACACACGCCCGTGTCATGCCTCATGCATAAACACAGACACACAAGATAAACCCACACACAGAGACAATTAGACAGCTAGGTTGGGGGAAAACACATGTACAAGCAACATACCTGTGTACACACGTTTGTGTACGAGCCGGTGTAGACGACTTGGTGCATGCACGGACTGCACACGCACACAGGTTGTACACTTGTATCCACACAAGGGCTGCTGCTACACAATAGTTTATTATTAGCATGGTTTCAGTATTCTGTTGATTAATTGGGAGATCAACATTTTTAAATGGTTTACATAATATACATATGTGTTTTTTTTTTCCATCAAGTGAGCAATAAAAAAAGAAAAACCAAAATGTAATATATATATATATATATATTTTTTTTCTTTCATAAAGAATAGTGTTTGTGAACAGTAACTTCAGAATCAGAATACTTTAGTTATCTTAAATGGGAAATTATGTTCATTCAGGAGTCCCAGCTCACAGTCAGTAGGATCGGTAATTATACAGCAGACTAGTAAATAGGTAACGAGCAACACACTATCAAAAGGGAATATTGGAAGCATGCAATTTGCAATTTGCAAGAGCACTATTAGTTCACAGGCCACTTGCGGAATCAAATCAGTCAATTAAAGAAGTCAGGGATAGATTGAGCTGATATGAGTTATATCGAAGTCGCTGGCAGAAATTATTTCCTGTGGCGCTCTGCACTGCAGTTTGGGACAACTTCAATTTGTAATGAATCGCAGTAAGTGTAGTAGTTCCCCAAAAAGAGTTGGAACAATTAATCGAGGCAGAACAGTCGATGAATCGCCACTTTCAGGACAAACATTCACTGAACATCAGGCATCTCCTCTCAATTCAGTCCCCAGCACACACCAATGGATTTCTGCATTCAATCTGCATTGAAGCCATTAACCAACAAACGGGCACGTAGTAATGTAAGGCTTCATGTTTAAAGCCACACACACACACACACACACACACAGCCACATGCCCTCCTCACATGCCGGCGCATCCACACGCACACACAATGAATTATAGTCTAGCGAGGGCGTAAGAAGATCAATAATTTTCTGATGTAGTGCAGGAGGAGTGTCAGAGATGAGAGAGGGATGGGAGCGAGGGATGAAGGAGGGAAAACAGTAGGAGAGAGCGAGAGAGAGAGAAAGAGGGAGACCTGTTGTTCAACTTGAAGGTCAGAAGGTGAGGTGATCACTCCTGTTGCCATACCAAGGATGAAAACAAAGTATTTGCTGTGGGTAGGGCTGTGCAGTCAATCAATTTGAAATCAAATATTTTTTTTCGTTCGATTTAGAATTTTATTACACCAGCAGTCCAGCACTATGATTCCTTTTTTTTTCAAAAATATTTGTATTATATTTTTTACCCCAACAAAGACAAAAAACAAAAATAAAAAACAAGACAAACACCCATACATCCTATCATCCTAATACACACAAGCGTTCATGATCCCAGTGTTCAAGCAATCGTTCTCCTTATTGTTCATTCAGGAAGTATCCATATGGTAGTTCTCCAACAGTTCCATAAATGGTCTTTACTATCTTCCAGAGTCGTTAGGCTTGCCCTTTGCTATGTTATGAATTATGAATAATTTAGATTTTTGCTTTTTTGCTCGTTTTTCTGGTAAAACCCAAGCCGAAAGGTGAGAAATTTTGAAATTAGACTTAAAAAAAATGAACTGGATTGACTTTGATTCATTCTTTTAATTAAGGAAATGAAGATACAAAATAGTAATTTAAAGGGGGGGAAATAAATAAATAAATTGGGCGTCAGGTTTGTGGTGCAGTCGGTAAGACACCCAAATCCATCCTTATGGGCAGCATCGCAACTTCTCCTCTTGCCTTGATCTCTCTTGCAACACTTTCACAACGAACCCTTCCAATGAAATGTTCTGCAGAAATAACAAAAAAAAATAAGTTGGTATTTTGTATTTATGCTAAAAAAAAGTTAAAATTACAGAGGCAGTTAAGGCCTTCTTTCAGAGCTGCAAGATTCATGACGGGTATTTGTTTGTATCATTTGCTTCAAAACGTAGGTCAACATAAACATATAGGGATGTGGTGATTTTAAAATTCCATGGGGTGGTATTTGTGCTCCAAAAAAATGTGATTTGTAGTTGAAAATTATAAATTCATTTATAAAGACAAAGTTACTTTTCCATACTTTACATATTAGTACATGTTTTTATTTATTTTAAATACATTTGCTGACAGAGTCTTCAGTGCGGCGCCACCCTCTAGAACTCCTAACCTGCTGAAATTCCCCATTCCCCTTACCAGCTTCAAAGCACACCTTTTAATCTGATGTCTTCCGTTGTGGATCGGCCTGGCTCTCCTCCACCAGCAGGCGGCACCATCTCTCTCTCTTTCTCTCTCTCTGTTCCCCCTCTCTCTACCACTCCCTCTGTCCCTGTCTCCCAGGTCCCTGCTGATTGTGCTGGTGGAGCCACTCCCCTCATCTGCTGGGAGCCTTTATAGGAGAGGCAGACAGAGCACACGGTGCCAGAACTTCAACTCGTCAAACTAGAGTAACTAGCTTTGTTCACAGTATTTTGGTTAACTATCTTGAGTCTGTTATTTATCGATTCTTGATTTATCCCCTACCCGAAGAATTATTTTTATTTATGTTTCACCTGGCTTCTACTCCCCCGCAATTCCACGCCCGCCAGCCCTGCTCAACCCGGTCCCGTTCAGCCAGTCCCACCAGCTCCA
>OMKY01087656.1:0-12271 GCA_900302395.1 Bregmaceros cantori | reverse complement strand
TCTTCCTGCTAACTTATTGTGTTTTCATCCATTATGTGTCATTGTGGGGCTTAACAGTGTTCAGTATCCAAGAGAAAAGGCAGGAAATGCCAAAAGACAACATATAGTCAACACTTTTCAGCGGAGAATAGGTGAAAAAAGTAAACAAGTAATTGCTGCCGATTAACCGATTATCGAATTAGTTGACGATTATTTCAATAATCGATTATCATCAATTACATTGATTAATCGGTTGCGGGTCTAGTTTTAATGCTAAGCAGCAAGCTCACCAGGTTCTTGAACAGTGCAGTGAGCTCCTTGGTGAAGCCGGCAAACTTGAGGAACGTGCAGCCCACCTCGGTGGCGTCTCGCCCCCCACAGTTATCTCCAAACTTCTCAAGCGCCTGGACATACTGCTCCTGGCTTTCCACATGAGCTATATGGAGAGGATGGGGTTACTTGTTAATTCACAGAGTGCCATTTCCCAATCGGTTGAATTATTCCCACAAGTTATTCTACAGCAATTGTTGTTATTCAATCAAAACCCAATCTTAAACTTGGGAAGCACCTTTTTGGTTTCATAATGAACGTTTTAGGTGATATTTCTGTGTTGGAAAAGAAATGTGTCGAAAGAATCTATGGGTTTAAATTATAATCGGTGTTACTAGTTACCAGTCAGCATTAGATAATGCTGTACAAAGTACAACATGCTCATTGTGCAGGGAACAACACAGTTGCATTGCATTGGACAACTAGACAACCATTAATGAAGAGGTGTATGTGCAAAAAGCAAAATTGGAAAATCTCCCCCTAATTGTCATGTGCAAACTAGCCTGGCGAGCCAGAACCTACGCATCGTCCACGTACACGTAAAAGTAGCAGTAGTTGTTAGATGTGTGGAGGGTCATTTAACTCTTTCAGCGCCACAGACTTCAATAGACGTTCTTCACCGGAGAACCCATACTTAACATTCAAAGACGGTCCAAAGACAAGTTTAGAACATGTAAAAAAAACTGCAATCACAAATTTTCCCAGAAAGTTGAGGTCCGATCTCATTTGTGTAGAACATTTGGCGGACCTTCAAACATCTGTGTAAATACCTTAGTGTTCAAATGATTGGCACTGAAAGAGTTAAGGTTCTGTCCGACTTCATGACGAGAAATGTGCATCCAGTGGGCACATGTCTATTCTGCATGTCTGTCAAATTATTGTTTAGATGCATTTAATTTCATGTTAACTTGCATGCAAGTTGCACTTGAGAATACACATGACAAGACAGCATCTGACTGCACATTGAAATTGTTTGAGAGAAACAGTTTGAGAGGCAGTTACAACATGAGCTTGGTTCCTCTTTTATCAAAACTAATCTACTCCCAGGGTGTGCAACGTGTGTGTTACAGGCGGAGCCCCTGTGACACAATATCCCCGCCCGCACGGTCTCGGGCAGGAAAGCACACGACATTGGTTGCTAGACATGATCACCGCTGGCCACCAAAACTCTAGAGGGCCACCACAAAATACTTTTAGTGAGAAGAATCAATGGTATTAGCCTGTGCGCCGAGTATATGGCACAACCGCACAACGCACAAAAGCAGTGTTTGCATTTGGCGCCCCGGGGTGCAGGCATGTTACTTCACGCCAAATAAAGGTGTGAGCAGAATTAGCACGTGGAGAACGTGCAGCCCACCTCACTAGCGGCTTCAATGAAATGAGACAACTAAATAACGTTTTCAAAAAATGTATTTTTTTGTTAAGTTATTAGTTAGTCAGCACTGTTTTTTCATCTTTATTGGATAGGATTAGTCGGAAACTGGGTTGAAGAGATCGGGATCGAGATTGCAAACAAGGAACTCACAGCAGTGTGGACACTGCGGTGGACACAGTGGCATTAACAAGAATGGGGGCGCGTTAGGTGCGGTGTCCATACCCACTCGACCAAGGACACCCCAAAAGAAATTACAAAATTAAAAAAATAAGACAATGGTATGACAGAGGAGATCGGCCAGGTCAGAGCAGTGATGCTCTCTCAGAGAGTTGAAATATACACTGACAATATACACTGGTGTTCGCGAAGCTTTTTCCAGAACATAGTCATCCTCAAGCGGATACCGGCACTTTAACATTCGACAAATTGACAATGGTCAATCTGGGCATCATAATCATCACACAGAAAAAAAGCACCTGATTTATGACTGCTTTCTGCCATCACATGACTTGTGTCTGCAGCCATGTTGCCCTTTTGTGGCCAACTATCAGATGGCTAGTACTCTCTCATGACTTCAACTTCCTCCACTGACATAATATTTCATGAATTATAACACTGTTGCTTTTATGATGGCCCACAGTGAGTTTACAATAGATTTCTACATGACAAACTCACTGCATGTTTGCTTCACTGCACCAACGAGCATGGGAATAAATGCAAGCTTTATACATTTATATAAGGATTATACAGCGTATTCGGTAACGCTTCCTTTTGCAGTGATGCTGATTACCATGTAGTTACATAGTAATTACCGTGTAGTTATATAGTAATTACTTGGTAACTACATGTTGTTACCAAGTCATTACATGGTAACAACAATATAAATTGCCTAAGTACTTGGTAAGTATCGTGTAGTTACAATTGTGTAATGACATTGTATGTATATAGTAACAACTTTGTAAATACAATGAAGTTATCATGTCTTTACATTTGTAGTTACAATGAACGTATCATACTTACCAAGTACTTACGCAGTAATTTATATTGTTGTTACCATGTAATGACTTGGTAACAACGTGTAGTTACCAAATAATTACTATATCACTACATGATAATTACTATGTAACTAAATGGTAATTAGCGTCACTGTAAAAGTAAGCATTACCAAGTGTGCTTCTAATGATGCAACATCAATAGGGATGTTGCACCAGCAGCCATATTGGTGCCAGTGCACAGTTTGTTTACACTCTCACTGTTCATCTTGTCTAAATATTTCTCTCTGGCCTCCTTTTCGTGTGTGTCCCGGTATATCCCACATCTTTTCTTAGATTTTACAATTTTTTTCGTTATTCATATTTTACACATATTAACACTTCTTTCTCTCTCAAACAGTTTCTCTGTACGCTCTCTGCACGCAGTGAGAGTCTAAACAAAACGCCTCCTGGCAGCAGTATGGACACCGTCCATCCATGACGTCACATGCAAGTTACAACAGCCTGATTACCAAGTAATTGTGATGGATAGCTCACTTCATGGAAAACACTCTTCTCTCCCTTCTCGTGGGTGCCCAAAGTACCTCGTTGTACCGTGGTTAATTCAAGTGATATTAGGTTTTCTCTAGTATCTGAAGTGTCAAAGCTTCATCTAAGTTGTAATTAATAATTTCCTTTGTAATTAATTCTTGTAATTACATGTGACATTGCACTGACCGTCAAGCCATTTCTGATAGATTATTTGCATATGAAAAGATTCAAGGAAAACGGCATATATCGTTTACGGTGCACACATAAGAATCATCCTCGTGTACAACCACAGCCGTAAAACATAGAATAGCGCTAGGCTGGGCGGCCTTTGGAAAAAACAAACGTCAAAACGAATTCCGCTCCATATCAAAGCCAAAATCTACAATACATACATCCTGCCTGTAGTGTTATATGTGTAAACTGGACCACAAAGTTGAGCAGTAGAATTCATTCCAAAACCACATCATACACTGGACGACAGGACACTGCCTTTTAGACCACATAGAAATAAAATAACTCAGAAGACTAACCTTACTCAAACCAATAATAACAATAAAAGCAGAACCCTTAAACTCTACGGACACATCAAGCGATCCCAAATAGGTCTGACTAAACTCTGCCTTGAAGGATTAGTGGTCGGCAAGAGAAGTAGAGGAAGACAAAAGATGGCGTGACAACGTCTATGAATGGTCATGACATGACATGACAATCCTCAACAGAATGACACTGAACCGCAGCCTCTGGAGAAAGCTGTCCCATGTTGGTGCACATTCCGCTACAAGCGGAGAGAGTAAACTATGACGACAACTAACCACACTTCCTATAAGGTCTATGTATTGCGAGTAATGGCTTCCAGCCACCACCCAGCTTTAGGAGAGTCTTCCATGGATGTCACAGTTGGCAGTGAAAGCAAGCAGCATGGTGTCGTCGAGCGGTGACTCGAGTCACTGCTTGGCATTCAGTACAAAGGGTTGGATTGGTGAGTATATGAAGCAACACACTTGCATCACATCCAAGGGATCATGGGGATGTACTGATTTGGGCACGTAGCTGCCTCGGGCTAAGGATATAGACGCACCTCTCCCATGAACCATTGAGACAGCAAGGACGGTGAAATGCAGGTGACACGACTTCCAAATTGTCAGACATTAACAGCAGTTTCGTGAGCCAATGTTACAAGGTGTGAGCCATCATTAATGTATTCGGTACTGGTGATCATTGAGAAATACACAATAATGATTGTTATCATGTGTGTTGCCCGGATGTGATTACAGTATAAATTGATGTTAAAGAAATAGCAACCTTTTTTCTAAGGGCCCCATTTTTGGGATGAACTATGCCCATTTTTGCTCCCACAAGTAGTCTTTCAGCACTCTGCCATTGAAGTTGATGAAGACGTTCAGCTAAAAATCACGCAGGATTGGCAGGAACAATAGATTATCTTGGAAATGATGTCCAATTGTTCAATGTTAAAATGTTACGATTTCTTCAACACTCCTCAGTGTAAATAATTTCCATCCTGTCTAATGTGCACTGGTGTTTGCTGACCGAGGTCAGAAAGACATTTATGATATATATGGAGATAAACATGACTTTTACATAAATATGAAGAAGTGCTGAAACAAAGAAAATAGACATTCTTAAATTTGGGGGATCTCCGGTGGATAACCAGACCGACAATAACAGAAGCACAATGGATGATGGCTAATGTAGGAGATGTTCAGGAGATCTTGTGGCAGACTGAGGCACAGGAAGTGGAGCCTTATCTGGGTTGTCTCCCGGTTTGTAAGGTGAAAGGAGCACTTCATGTTTCTCGAGATGTCAGATTGCACAGAACTTGAAGTCTGTGGCGAGGACGTGAGCAGTAGGTCGAAGAACGCCCTGAGATTACATATTGACATTATCTGTGCTCCACAGCTCCATACAACATAATTTGGGCTACTTTTACCACAACTAAGAGGTCTTCAACATAACTAATGGCTGGCTGAGGATGTATATTTACTAGAGCTGCAGCCGATGAATTGATTAATCAATTATAATCGATTATTGAAATAATCGGCATCTGATTAATAGTTTCCTTCTTCCGCTCAAACATGATTAATAATTGCTGTTCTCATTGCCAGTCTCCATTCCCAGTATCATGGTCCCAATACAATGAAGACAACCCAATAGGGTAGAATTTCAACATAAGAGTAGACTCTTTCATGCTTACATTAAAAAAAGCAAATGTTAGCAATGAGTGGAAATAGTGAAACAGCAAAAAAGTTTTAACATTAATATTGCAAACTTTCAATAATAAAGCGATTAATCGATTAATCATAAAATGGTGATTAATCAATGATCAAAATAATCATTAGTTGCAGCCCTAAAGTTTACCATGAAATTGAAAGTTCTGTGATGCACCACACCATTACCTATTTGCTCAGCAGTGTTTCTGAATGCAAACCCCAGTGTTGTCACAGCTTAAATGGCTTGGCCACACTAGTAACAACTTACTTCTACAGCTTGTGTAATGCACGTGCAGCCAGGTGTGTTCAAGTGAACACCCATACAGAGAAGTCACTACTACAGGCTAGGCCTGCCCAGACGCATCGACCTGCCCTGCGTCTTGCCTGGCCAGCTCAGACTGGTGTGTGGAATTGTTGGAATGTCTGCACGTGCATCCTTCCTAAATGCACAAAAAAACGTTTTGATTGAATCATGAATTTAATTTTCAGAAACTGCCATGTTAGTATTGTATTCTGAATAAGGCTACAACGATTAGTCGATTAATCAATGACTAATGGATAATATAATTAATCGTCACTGTATGTAACAATCGATACTCGCCAAAGAATCGAATCATTGTTAATGTCGGTAGTTTTGTGCTAATACTACCCCCATTGGTCCACGCAAATTTGATCGGAATTGAAGGAATGAATGAGGTAAGACAAGCGGTTACATGTTTTTTGACCGGCGTCCTCTGCCCACCACTTCTGATTATTGCTTTGTCACCACGAATGCGGTGTGTTATTCATGGCCTTTGTATGTCCATGAATAATCTTGTACGGCCTTTAGCTCCAGTAGAAAGGAGGCTAAAGGCCAAACAACTCAGGTTCCAGCTATACGCCAGCTGATGCTAATTATCACAGCATTACCGCCAGGTTGGTAAGCTAATGAGTGAAAACACCTGTACAGTGTCAACAGCTCAGTGAACTAATAATAGATAACACGCTGAACGAGACATAACACGACAAAACGAGCCAGTATCCACTTCTGTGGAGAAGGGATTGACTTCATTTGACTTCTGACTTGGCTGAAGTCATTTGAATGTTGCAAAAAAAAATAAAAAATGTAAAAAACACAGTCACACGGTGGCCATGAATCACATTCCATTGTCTTTCAATGAATAAAGTTTAGTGAAATGCTTATCATGCATGATGACACACACCTTGCAGTGCTGTATTATTGAGTCAAGAATTCAGAGTCAACAAGTAAGCATTATAATGAACGAATGAATGAATGAAATTTTATTTCAGGACAGACACTACATTGCAACATGATACGTGAAAAGATGGTTGTGCACAACGGGCTTAGCAGAATTGCAATATTTCACCAGGCTGTCCGTGAGGAGACCAATCATACGTCCCCTGATGTGGAGGGAGGGGCGTAATAAGAAATTATCAAAATTGTCAGGGATAGAGAAGAGATGACCAAGTAAAAACTTCAAGAAAGATAGTTTTTATTTCATTTTTTTACGGACACGGAATTACATGAATTAAAGACCATCTGACCAGCACTCTGATCCCCCCAAAAAATTGAAAAACAGACGCAAAATAATACCACATCAATAAAGGCATCAGCATTAGGTACAACTAGAACATGGATCAGGAACTGCACTACTGGCCGTTTCCAGCTATTTACCAGTAGTATTGTGGGCAGCAGTTCAAGGTAAGGGAAGTGAACTAGTAATATAAAGCTGTTACTAACCCATCAATTCATTCAGGGGCAGTTCCTCCATTTATAATAGATTTGATTTTGATATATATATATATATATATTACTTCCTCAAAAATGTTTTGCACCTGCTACCTGCCTCTGAAAATATGTTGCTATGTTTGCTATATGTCTGTACAATTATTAATTCTAATTTAAAAAAATAAAAATAAAACCGCAATTAAAAACCGCAATTAATCGCAAAGGTGGAAAAACCGCAATTTTTATTTTTGGGCAAAACCGTGCAGCCCTAGTTCAAAGCCCTGCTTATAACTACCCTGCTGTCCTTTTGCCTTTCTGCAGTGTTCAGCCTGCAGGAACTGTGCTGCCGCTCCATCGTGTCCTGCACACCCGTGCACCTCATCGACAAGTTGCCACTGCCCGTGGCCATCAAGTCGCACCTCAAGTCGTTCAGCATGGCTAACGGCATGAACGCGGTCATGATGCATGGACGTTCCTTCACCATCACCAACAGCCAGTCTGCAGGCGCTGGGGCCAGCGGTGGCAGCGGCAGCAAGGGCAACAGTCTCAAGCGCTCCAAGTCCTTCAAACCTCCACAGAGTCCTCCCAAGAACTCTTCATCTTCTTCCTCATCGTCCAAGGGAAACTGCAAGATATCATAGGGTACCTCGTGACTGAGGGGAAGCTTGGTGTTTTTTTTGGGAGGGGGTTTGTAAACTTGCCAGTTGTGTCTCCCTTCCATCTAGGTAATTTATAGACAACTCAGCGACAAATG
This sequence comes from Bregmaceros cantori, assembly GCA_900302395.1. Lineage (NCBI taxonomy): Eukaryota > Metazoa > Chordata > Actinopteri > Gadiformes > Bregmacerotidae > Bregmaceros > Bregmaceros cantori. The sequence goes on along the minus strand of OMKY01087656.1, from coordinate 4,353 downwards.
TTGTTGTCATGCAGGAGCAAGCTGAAAGTCAAAGCCTGAACCACTTCTCAAGTCTATGCAGATTCCCTCCCGAGAACCAGACGGCGAGATGTTGTGATTTCAGCGGGTTGCTGTCAAAAACGGCAAAGCATGGAAACATCCACCGAGTGGACTTGATGGATGCCATCACAGCTTGCATTGGCCTATGTGAGAAAGGAGCTGGAAGTAAGATGCTAGGGTATGCCTGGGTTGGGATCATAGATGCCATTAACCCCCTAGTAATTCTCAAGAAAGTATGTGTTGGGTCATCATGAACTCATCAGTTGACAAGCAAACTAACTCTGAGAGAGCGGTGAGCGCACTCTGCTACAGCGCACATCTTTCGAGGGTTTTCCTTTTTTTTACCGGGCTTTGAGTCAGTGGTGTCTGTAAGTGCTACACTTTATATTCCTTGTTTCATAAGTGTCGACACTACGTGGACACATGCAAGTCGACCTGCGTTGATATTGACCTTTTCTGCACATGCTCCACCAGAATATCAGTCTTGCTCAAGCATGCTTAATGTTTAAAGTGAAACACTAAATGCTATATGAGATGTGACGATCACGAAACATGACTGTGGAAGCCTCCGTAATGAAGCACTGTCTGTTATGTTGTCGAGTTCCCTAAAAATGCTTCAATGTCTTAATAATTATATTGTCTACTGTTCCATTTGGCCATCCAGGGTTTTTAACTGGAGGCAGTGCAAACAGCGAATCAAATTTCAATCTAAGGTCGGCAGGGAACCAAGTGCTAATAATTTCTGAAATGGAGATAATGCGACATGCCAGACTAGCTGAATGCTTCAAGAAGAATATGGAGGATGACCTTCAGTTTTTACCACTGGTCTGAATGACGTGTATTGATAAAATGTCATATAAAATACCATGAATGACATGTTTTTATACGAGAAGCTATGGATCATTTGCTTTTTAAAAATCTATGATCAAAACTATAAGTTAATACAACATCAGTTATGTAATGAATGATGGGGGTGGGATTTGGACATGAAGTTGGAAACTGCCCCGTCCTCCACTGTTGAATGTGTGGGTGTGTGGTTTTAACCACGGTGCTGTCTTACTGCTGTCCTAGATCGGATGATGGTAATTGGCCGTTCTAATTAGTGTGGTAATGTTTTTTTAATTAGTGCTATTGCGATCACCATTTTTGATACACACAGTGTCTGACTCTGTTGATGTCAGGAGGTCTGTTTGGGGGCAAAGTAATTCTGTCTGAAATGGAATGGGGAAAACTGTCAGTAAACATGGCAAAAAAAATGCTCCTGTTCAGTCCCATTGTGAGTATATTGCCAATTCCAATATATTTTGTATGGACTTCAAATGACTCCCGTCTGCACAGAGTGAATGAATGACATTGAGTCAAATCTTGCTTTTTTTTTTTTTAACAGTGTTTTTTTTTCCCGCTGTTTCTTGAACGTTCCTCAATTGGAAAGACAGCCAACACTCCTCCCTTGTGCATTCATTCTGTCCAGCAAACTCCAACCCTCCACTGTCTTTTAGTGAACATGTAAATGTCCTACTGAGCTGGACATTTGATGACTAACGATGTAAGAAGAGACGGTGGGGAATTTGCTGTAGTCTCTCAGACACCTGCACACATTGTCAAGTTTTCCTGACTAGCCTGCCCTTGCTTGGTAAAGGGTTGACGTTCTGTGGAGCTATGGCACAGCATCCCCCAATTGTTACACCAATTTTTTTCCCCTAAAATCTGGTCTTCCCACCTGGGATAAAATATCTAGAAAGGGGGTTCCTGCAGGGTTTGAAAAGTCTTGAATTCACAAACTAAAATTTTAGGCCTTGAATTTGCTAGTTTGCAAAGTGTCTCAGAAAAAAATCTGCCTGCGGCAAGTCAATGCACGCTGCCGTTACCCAAGAACAGCCTGTGTTTGTGAAATGGGTAAATCTTTCAAGAATTACCTCAAAGGTAGCCAAGGCCAAGTACCCGCTGTTAGGAGGCGATGGTCGGTGATGAGCACTTGGTCTAATATTTTTCTTAGAATGGTCTAAAAACATCTAAAATGTAACTTGGTGGTTCCTGCTAGAACCCTGTCTTATTTCACGTCAATGTTTTCACTTGTGATGGGACTACAGTTAAATTCCCCTTAGTGAGTACTATGTTGGAGCACGTGCCATGGAAAAAAATAGAGGGATTGGCTGCATGTGTTCTAAGGCAATGGGGGTTTCTTGGCTACAGGCTAATCAGAAGCGCTAGGGTTTTGTAGTATGAGTAAGTATTTTGTGCAGTCTGCACGTTCTAGTTTTAAATCATGGACTAGTATACCATTGTAAATATATAAATATGTGTATATACACGATTCTTATAGCAATTATATCAATATTTTTCTCATTGTTGCTTGTTCTTTTTGGGGAGGATGTGATTTTCAATGTATTTGTATCAGTCTCCAATGCTGTTGACAAATATTTGTGTTATTTATGCTTCAGACATGTTTTTTTCCACACGGTTTTGACATCTCTTGTATTTGTATCGCAGAAATGAATACATATTGTATATACTATTTGTATTATCATAGGAGGAAAATCATGTTCAACTAGAAATCACAATGTGTGTGTGTGTGTGTGTGTGTGTGTGTGTGTGCGCGACTGTGCGTGTGTAATGACCATGTTTCAGTTTTAACATATGGGTATTAACATTAGGGATGTCAAATTCTGGTTAATGGTTAACCTTTTAGGACTTTCTAAGCACTGCTAGGTCGGCACTATGCAATGCAGGACCTTTTAACCTACATGATCTGCACCTCAACAAGTGGTGATCATGTTATTCTTTCATGGGTTTTCATTATGGACCTAGCAAGGACTGGGGGGGAATGCATTCTTGTGGGAAGGGTCAATGGAGTACAAACCTTTGATTTGTTTGTTAATGTTCAAATCAATATTAATTTTATCATCGATTGGTTAATTATTGATTTTAACATTGGCATCCCTAATTGGGAATACATATATAACACTCAACATAAGCACAGTTTAAATAAATGGCTATCCATTATGACTTGTTGCCTTGTTATTTCTAGGTTTAATCTTACATCTTTTTCTTTATTTTCTTTTTTTACGGTATTTTTTGGGGCAAGTGCTGTTTTTCATTCTCTTATTGAGAGAGATAGTGACAGGATTAAATCGGGAACTGGGATGAAGAGTCGTGTGGAGACATTGCCAAAAAGCCGGACAGGGGATTTGAGCCAGCAGCTCTGCTCGGCCTATGGTCTGGGGGTTGCGCTCTTTAGCCACTCTGTCACCGCGTGCCCCCTCATCTTGCATCTTTATTTTAATGTTAAAATGTTGTCAACGTAAAATTCCCCGGTAGTCATTAACTCGCAGCACACTATCACAGACGTCCTTCAGTAAACGTGTACTGCCACAGACTTCAAAGCCATATTATTTTAATGTAAAAAGGGAAAAACAAGAGTTAAGTTTAGGTCATACACGGCTTAAAGGAGAAATGTAACAGAACATTTGTATTAATGTTCTGCTACTTTACCGTACTTTGTTTGCATTACGGATGCAAAGATTAGTAATCGATTAACCGCCAAGGAATTTAATCATTATTATTGTCAGCATTTTTTTCCACTTATTGGTCTACACAAATTAAATATTACTTGATACCTTCTGAGAATCCAATATATTGATATTATTCAACATTATTGATAAGAGAACATGAATATGAAAAAAAAAACAAAAATATTGGCTTATAAATTGTCAGAAACCAGAATGAACACAGGACTCATGCGCTGCAGAACACAAGTTTATTTACCATAAAGATATTATTATTATAGAGTCAGGGAGAGAGTCAGGTTTCTGGGACGAATACAACCGGGCGAGCTGACGGGCCAGCTAAGCAGGGAGCAGGAAGACGGACAGGCAGGCAGGCAGACAGACGGGCGGGCGGGTTAGCGGGCGTGCTCGGGGCTGGATCAGGAAGCGTCGACTGACGATCCGACAGGGAAGAGCGGGAACGAGGCGCCTCTTATAGGCTGGCGGGTGATCGGCAGATGGGAAACCGGTGTGTAGTTGGGACGGGTGCACACCGGGAGCGTGGCGCGCGACACCGCGCACAGCGAGTCATGACAGAACCCCCCCCTCAAGGGACTGATTCCAGAAGTCCCTAAGCTGGTCAAAGGGAGGGAGGGGGGGAACTGAGGGCAGCAGGGGTGAGAAACAGGCAGGGGCGATGCCGACAGACGAGGACGGAGACGGACGGGGCAGGAGTGACCATAACAGCTCAAGCCTGGACCAGACAGGCGTGACCGGACCAGGGCGACGAGGGCGGGAAGGGACGAGTACCGGCAGACAGGGGCGGACA
>OMKY01087650.1:0-20660 GCA_900302395.1 Bregmaceros cantori | reverse complement strand
GGCGCACAGCAGCGGCTCCCTTAAAAGTAGAGCTGCAACCGATTATTGAAATAATCGCCAACTAATTTGATAATGGATTAATAGTTTCATGGTTTGGCCTATTCCTTGCTCAAACGTGTTGAATATATGTTGTTCCCAATGCAATTTTTCCTGTGTCAATAATATGAAGACAAGACGTAAGCTTGCATGAAAGCACCATAGGTTATAATTTAGCCTGTAAATGCCATTACTATAAAATGGAGACAGTGAAACAGCAAAAAGTTTGTAATATTAACATTGCAAACTTAATGTTTCAAAACCATAATGCTAATAATCGTTCCGATTTTATAGGAAAAATGAATCGGCAGTAAGAATCGCTGATTAAATCGATTATCAAAATAATCATTAGTTGCAGCACTAGTTGAATACTGAATCTCATAATTGTTGCTGCATGTTAATTTAAGTCTGCCCATTATGGCTCCTCTAGTCCTACATATGCATAACAGTCGAATTAAATTCTTACCGTTACAACAATTTATATTTTGTTTGTACGTTATGTGACTGCCAATCATGTTGCAAATTGGCCCTTAGTTAAATATTATCAAAAAAAATAAAACTGGGTGTTGTCGGCAGAGTGGTTGACAGCCCAAATCAGGGCTTGAAACCGAAATTATTTTTAAAACGTTCCATTCCGAACGGTTCAGGCAGGTCAATGTTTAATGTTTTCGTTCTCGGAACCGCTCCGCCACCAATATATTGGTCCTGAACCGGTTCGGAACGCAAACATTTCGTTCGTTCTTAAAGTTCCTTATATTGTGCAATGTTACATTTAGATATAGTTAATATAAAATATATTTGGTCGACTTTCAAACTTCAGTGCAACTGTATTAACGTGAAACCGGGTTTAAAACACCATCACATTCACTTCCTCATCTGTCCACAAGAAGGAGCCCCAGATGCATGGAGCTTGACAACAACAGAAATAGTCTCCCAGATACAGTATGTGTTCCAACAGAAAAAAAATGTTTTTAACCGGTTTTGTGGCTTTCATAATGTTCCGTTTCTGTTCCGCTCCTAATAAAATTCCATAAAATTCTGTTCGTTTTCCGTTTTAGTTCCTTGAACCGGTTCGGACCCCTGGTCCAAATATAAATAGGATATAAGACATAATTTTACATAATATAAAAAACAGGATCTCTACCTCCAGGGTAATGTGTTGTTTACGGCTTTCTATTGAAAAATGCCCAACACTAGGTTGTGCCGCTACACCCAGCCACTAGGGATCAGTGCATTACCTGCATTTGATTTTTATCAAAAACAAGCCCTGAAGGATTACAGGAAAATCCACTTTGAACATGAGTCAGAATGAGATCTACTCCAAGAATGGTTTATCCCATCATGTTAATTATGTGCAATGTAAAAAATGCACACACAAAAATTCTCCAATCTGACTGGATGACAGTTGGGAAAGCATCACTTTTCATTTAATTCCTTTTATCAGGGCAGCTCACATATGCAAATGTGCCAGATTGTAGCCCAAGCAACACTACATCAAGATTTGACTGAGAATCAAATGTTCAGTAGAAAATATTTTCAGCAACAAGATCAGTCTTCATGGTGCCTATGCTACCACTTGCTGCACTGAAAGTGTTGCAATTTATTACAATATTTTTTTATTCCAATAGCTAAGTGCCAGAGATGACCAAAAAAACAAGCCTTTTGCCAGATACTGAATGAAAATTGTAATTACAATTATTTGGTAGTAAAAGTAGGAATTTTCCTCAGTTTGTGAATTGTTAATCAGGTGAGTTTAGCGGACTGGGCTGAAAAATGATCCTATTCAGAGTTGAACAACACTTCCATTGTCAGTCACTTTGGGGTCTTTTCAACAATTTTTGAACATGCCATTTAGGCCCATCATGGTATTAGAAGGGATGGTGGTAACGTGTGGTGCGCTATTCCACACCCAAATATTCTCTCAAGGTCTGTGCCACACACACACTCATTTTAATGACGCGTTACTGCACAGACGAGTGACTGCAGCCATCACAGTGGTCCGGAGGAACATGGGAACAGATCAGTCAAAAGTTATATTTGTCAGGATTAGAGCTGCAACTGACTGAACGATTAAATCGAGGATAATCGATTATTTAATGAATCGGCAAATAATTAGATAATCGATTAATCGACAGCGATTAATCGTTTCCTTGTTTGGTCACTCCTCTGCTTAAATGTGTTGAATTTTGTTCAATGCTTGCAATATCAACAATGTTTCAGGTTAATAATCACTACAATTTTGTTAAGAGTGAGTACACTGCGAAGCACACAAATGCCATATGTGTGGCACGCAGAATCGCGGGTTTGCCATATGTCTCCTCCCACTTCTCCCCCTTTCCAGCCAATCCTGAATAAAGCTCAGAATCGGGCGCAAAAAAGACATTTGTTCCGAAAATACAAATTTCAGATTTCAAAGAAAAACATGAACAGATGAATCAATTAATTGTCAGAAAAGATGGCAGATTAATCGATTATTTTGATAATCAGTTGCAGCTCTAGTCAGGATGAATAATGGGTACTCTATCACAGAAAGCACATTTTAAAACTACCTATTTTTTATGCAACATATTCAGCAGTTTTCCTTTTTCTCCGATTAGCAGGCTGCAGGCAGGCTGCTAAACAAACACGGGAGGTGGGTTTCCCCCAGGATCTAGTCTATAAGCAGCGCTTTAACTTGACCAGGTTAAAATATGGTCTCCCAAGCTCATTCACCGACACTTTGCCAGAAGCATATTTTCAACGTACGGTGAGAGGTGGACTTACTTTGGTTGGCCGGTATCTTGGGCACCAGCCTGGCTTTCAGCACCACAGTCTTTAACAAGGATTTGGCTGGCGCTGTGAACACACAGGTAGACTGATCAGTGCATGAAGGAAATGAAATGCTGTCATTACACGGAGAACATAAATTCCTTATCTGCATCACAAGCTAAAGCCAAGCTCAGGAGCAGAGTAAAAATATGGGTGCAATTGAGAATTCCCCCTCCCCCTAGACGATATTTCTAGTAATTTATGCTGAGCAACTTTTCATGACTATGTTGGAATATTAAGGCTGCAACTAACGATTATTTTGATAATTTTTACTGGCGATTAATCGGTTCATTTTTCCGAAACGATTATTAGCATTAATTATGATTATGAAACATTAAGTTTGCAATGTTAATATTACAAACATTTTGCCGTTTATCTCCATTTTATAGTAATAGCATGACAGAGCCTACTCTTACAGGCTAAACATGTTGTCTTTATTGTATTGGGGGCCTTGACACTGGAAAAATTGCATTGGGAACAACATGTATTCAACACGTTTGAGCAAAGAATAGGCCAAACCATGAAACGATTAATCGCTGCCGATTAATCGATTATTAAATTAGTTGGTGATTATTTCAATAATCGATTAATCAGTTGCAGTTCTATGGAATATAAATAATATTAAGAGTGTATGGGGACAGAAAAACATCTTTGGGTGGTTTGCAGTTTGCACCAGCAACACATTTTACTGGTTTTGGTGGGTCTGTCTCTTGCAGAGTTCTTTTCATTGTGCAGTCAGGCTTGTTGCCTAACGTCTAAAGTTGCTGTTATGCCATGCCACAAATTGTTTGAATTGAATGTGGTAACTGGTATCCAGTAAGATCTTCAGACTAGTGTGAATTGCAAGGTCAGCATTAAACATAGATCTATGGCTGCGAACGGACATCATACAAGCCCACGTTGTTTGAATAACCCAAATTATAATTTTTTATAATTATTAAGTTATTTTTTTGGGCGCAAGCTCTCTCAATGCTCTCTTTGAGAGAGATAGCGACAGGATTATTCAGAAACCAGGATGAAGAGTTGGGGGGGAGACTTTGCAGAAATGCCGGACAGGGGATTCGAGCCTACAGCGCTGCTCGACCTGTGGTCGGGGGACGCGCTCTCTAACCGCTCGGCCACCGCGCGCCCCTGCATCAAGCTATTAGAGTTTAATACTAATCAAGTCTCGACTCCAGCCATGTTCGTCGTTAAGTTGTAATCAGCAACAATCCCATAACTAGATGAGAAGGGGAAGGCATTTGATTAAATTTGTTCTAAAAAAACACAATCACGTCAACAATGTTATGCATTAATGATTTTTGATAAGTTATGTGTCACCTCTGGGCACAGTTTTCTGTTAAGCAATTCTATGGCATGCACATTTACAAGTTACTGCAATAGGCTCACTGAGAATTCTTCAAAGCAATTATTCTAAAAGTCCAATTCCCTTTATTTTGTACCCGACTTAAAATCATATATTTTGAAATAGTCGTAAAGGACTACAGTTACCATGGATGGATATGGATGGAAATGGATAATGTTGATACAATGTCTAGTTTCTGCCTGGAATTTGACAGGCGCCACCCATTTCCCTTTGGCATTTGTCAAACAATGACTTCTTTCATTTCCTTCACTCATATTGGGCATATTTTCTTGCAAGCTGCCCATGCACACAGCTTTGCGCTACCTGAAACAGTCAACTGATCACAGAAAACGCAGCCCGTTCTTTTCTGGTACCCCGACAGGGTACGACAGGGGTAATTTCTGAAAATTTGAAACATTAAATGACCATCAATAAGAAAATACATGAATATGAACAGAACCATGAAAATATCACGGTTTACATTTAATGTGTGTGTCAGAGGAAGTAACTTAATGTTTGTACATTAGTTGGTTAAAAAGTGCCTAATTCGAATAGTTGGTAATATTCATTTCTTGTAATTGTTCACTAATCGGCAACTAATCGACTATTCAAATAATCGTTAGTTGCAGCCCTACATACAGCCCTACATACAATAGTGTAATAAGAAATATAAGGTGAGATGCATTGAAAAATCCATGGTGTGACCCGCGATTTAAAATAAAATTGCTGGACCGATAAAAGAATAATTCCTTACATCTCCACAGCCCACATTTGCAGCTGATGAGAGTCAGCATGGGGGTGATACAGAAGCGATAGGATCCGACCAGCAGACAGGTCAACAGAGTGAGGTCACAGTGAGCGCTAGCGGGCCGCGGAGGGCTCAGAGACGAATTGAGGACGACAGGGAAGCCTGTCCACGTGCAGCTACGCAGTCCCGTGTAGCCGGCCATCGCTTGCAAAGAAAAGGATGCTCAAGTAGTGACGGATAAGGGAACTTGCTCCAGGTATTACTCAACAAGCAATCCTTGTAAAAATCAATTGTAGCCCATCAATGCCCATTGTTTCATATGAACCGCAAAAATCACGAGGGATTAAAAAAAAAAGCCATACTGCATACTTCAAGTAGGGCACCTAAACAACAAAAGCAAGAGTCAAAAAAAGATGTCCCCAGAACAAAGGGTAATCCAAAAGACGCTGGCAGCAATGACCAACGCACTCCACGCAATGAACTCGCTCAGTCGCCTAGACACTTAAAGGATGGTGTAGCACACTTCACCGAGGTTGCGTGCGCCCCACATAGACCGAGACACAGTCTGCGCCCTGCAGGCAATGCTTTGAGGTTAGTGGAGTGGAAAGGCGCCGGTTTCCAAGGCAACCACACACAGAGAACCCCGGCCTGCCAGCCAACCAGGGCTAATCACACCAAGAGACTGCTAGCCAATTGGAGCACTGCGTGCCGTTGGAGGCTGACTGGGATGAACAGTCGAGGATGATGGGCGGCTTGCGTCCCGGTTTGCCCTAGTACCAATGTCCGGGCACGCAGCGGAACGTTTCAAACCCTGTGAATTAAGCGTAGTCGACGATGCCATTTCAGTCAAACGTGGCCGATATGTTGAGCCACATCGCTACTGAAACACATGTTAAACCACATTGATCCCTTGAAAAAGGCACTATATGAATAAATAATCACAGTAATTATTAAATAAAAAACAAAAGGGTTTTAGATATTGGGTAACGTGTCGCCCCTGCAACCCTCAATATGTGCAGAAAGATCAGGCTAGATTTGTACATACACAATGGATGCCTGTTGCTATTCTGAAAATGAAGCCTTCATACGAGGGTGTGTGGGTGTGTGTGGGAGAGCGAGAGGTCTTCTAGGTGGAGGTTGGTTAGTTCACGGGTGGTGAACACTGCGCCGTGAGTCACCAAGAGCAAAAACATGTTGAACATGGAAAAACGCTGAAGGCAAGTCCAAGACAAATTAGACAGCCAGTGGATTTACAGCAGACGGAGTGGGCAAGAGAGTGCCAGTCAGCCAGCTCGACCCTGGCCTGAGCTGCCCCACGGAGAGATCACACAGGGGGCCTCTGAGAGGTGCCCTCAACAGCTGGGCCTCAGTGGGCCCCAGTGGGGTGGCCTTTCCAATGATCAGAGTGTAAAACACCAGGCTGGCGATTCGATGCCAAAGTGTCCCTGGGCAAGTCATTAAACCCCAAATTGTTGCCTGCGCCAGCGCGGAGCAGGTCATGTTTGTGGGTGCATTGGTTTGTCCCCTGCATAACTGAAAAAGTTGAATCTTGATAAAATTCTGCAGAGCTACTGGAAATGACGAAAGAAAGAAGTGATTAAATGGTGCATTTCTGTAGCCCATAAGTAACATAATAGTAATATTTAGTCATTAACGGGTGAACGATCGCCGATCTCCGTAGTGACGTCACACGTGGCCGCGTCTCGCTAGCGATATGCGATGCGTGGACGATGCGTTGGTTCTGTCTCGCCAGGCTACTACTCTACAAGCACTTGCATTGATAATGGTTTGACACACATACTGCTAGCGCTAAAAGTACTATTCTCTTGTACCACTACGGCACAGTTTTGCAAACTCTGAGTGCTTCTAGTTCCTAATGGGAGCAGTATGCTGCGATTCGTGTCGGAAGTCAAAATGTCCATAATCCATTTCATAAATTCAAATACGCAAGTGGGCAAGCGCAGCACTCATTTCAGCAAAAGTTTCATTGTGTGATCTGCATCAGGAGTCCATTGTCTTTAGAGTCTCTCCCTCGCCGCTCACACACAAAACCATTTGCCACAAAAACACGCGAGTCTGAGCTGTTCGTTTTAAAAGCCACACACTTCCATTCTCATTTAGTGACCCCAAAAATCATGGAAAGAAATAATTTATAATTAAATATAATATCTATTTTTAAAAATCTTTTAATATTGGAATGCCATCCTTTAATATATTTATATTTTTTTATTCAGAGGAAGAGCAGCTCAGATGTAACAAATGTAAAAGAAAAACTCTTTTGATGGGATTGTTTAGGAATGACACATCAGCCTCCTGTGACCTGCGGGCCGGATCGTTAAAAGCTAAAATAAGAAGGCCTGAGGACAGCCTCAGACAGAGTGCTTACCGACGACTAGCCAAGTTTGTTTTCATTGCATATCTTCATGTTTTCTTTGCCGTCATTATCATTCATTTTAAGCATATAATCAACATGCTACAGACAATTTCACAGGGACCACGAGCCCACGAGGCAAGCACATCACAATAGTACGACAACATTTGTGGCAGCAGTCTGGTTACATGAAGTGCTCAAATCAAAATAATGACCGGATATTCCCAAGAATTGCTGAAATAAGATTTCCGCCACTCAGTCCTTTACATTTCAATACTTTTCCAACACACCAATAATCAACCAGTGGTTCAAACTGGATACATTTTGTGTAGGTTTCAAGTATGAATTCTTATGAAGGTTCAGAGAGCTTAAATTTTACATTTTTATTATACATTTATGGTTTCATTTTAAAGTGATCATTTCTGATGGTATATCCCCAAAAACAATTAGGGCAAACGTTATGGACAAAACAAAAATATGGCCATCTTGAAAGTGTCGGCCCTCAAAATCTAAATCAGCGGGCACGTGTGGCTGATTAAATTAAAATCAATGTAAGAAGCGAAAACCAGTTTGTCTTCGAAATTGATTAATAATTTAAATCAATCGTCCACCTGTTTTCTAGACTATGTTTAACAAGCATTGTGCACCACTGAACACAGCACTGAAAGGGGAGTCCCAGTGCTTGAACATAGTCCACCGTTGGCCAATTAAGGTGTGACTGGGCTGTATTACTTGCTACTATCACTGCCTTCTTTATTACCATCATGTTCAGAAAGTGTCCATTTGTCTCATCACTAATTACCAGTGTTTGTATTGCTTGTATATGGACATGTGCTGAAGGAAGCCGATTCGAAAGATTTCTGGCAGAGAATTTGCTACAATGCAAAAAGTGCTAGCATTCATCGTATTAAGATTAAGATACTTTATTTCGTCATTTACATACAGTGCTTAATTTGAGGGGGGGGCAAGGGGGAGGAAGGGGGAGCTAGCTCCCCCACCTCTGACATACGCTCCCCCAGCCGATCTTGAGCTGGGGGAGCTACTCGTCCCCAGCGCTCCGGGACTTCCGGCTTGACAAATTAAGCACTGCTTACATACATGTACAGTAAAATTCTTCCTCCGCATTTAACCCATCCCTGAGGAGCGGTGGGCAGCTATATGCTAAGCGCCCAGGGCCAACTCCAGATTGTGAGCCAGTGCCTTGGCCAGGGGCCACCGACTGGAGCAGGTTAACTAGAACATGATTGTGGTGGTGGGGGAAACTGGATGGTCCAGAGGAAATCCACGCAGAGACGGGGGGAACATATAAACTCTACACAGAAAGGACATGTCTGGGTTGGGATTCGAACTCAGGACCTTCTAGCTGTGAGGCAGCAATGCTAACCACTGTGCCACGGCCTGTGCCCACGCCACCGTGCCGCCCATCGTATTGGCTGCGGTCATAGATCTTAGAGCAGTTAGAACTCACTTGAAGCAGTAGGCTTCTCTGTCTGAGGAGCGGCCTTGGGCAAAGTGTTTCGGCTGGTGGGAAGCTTCAGAGGCACTCTGCTCGTCAGGGCCGGTCCAGCCGAGGTAGGGCGCTGTGGGATCCGACAGGCGTTGACCACGGGCTTGGTTCGGGTGGTGGGAGCTCCCATGGTGGGCTTTTCTGATGGCAGATCCCGAGGATGAGCTGAAACAAGTGTCCAACAATTTTAGAATGACACCGGAGACCTTGCCAGTCAAATCAGAGCCAAGGAACGACAGCCTTGACCGTTCTACAGTGGTTGCAATTTTCTCCTTTTAGTGAAATCTTTAGTCAAACACATCAAGTTCCCATTCCACCATTAAATATTATGTATACTTTATTGTAGGGCTGTACGATTTTGAAATCTTTGAAATCTCGATTTGCTGATATCAAAACTAGAAGTTTCATATTTCAAACTTTGCAAATGGTGCCCATTTTTGGAATTAAGTAGAGACACCTAACGCTTTGACTTAGGATTATTACAATTATCAATTTATATACATTTTATTTTACCCATATAACTTGAAAACAGACAGGCAAAATCATCATTATCAATGTTTTCCAAAATCCTCTGAACAAAATAAGATTTCAAATTGGTTTTCTTTTGTACAGCCCTACTTTATTGTTGTATTATAATTTTATTATGTACTACGGCTTGTCTGACAACAGGGCACCTCGACTTCATGTCTTGTATTTTGCTGTTGACTTTTCCAATTGAGTCGGAACTGACTCATCAGAATGTATGGAATGTTCTGTAGAAACAAAAGACCCTTCTCTGCATCATTCACACAGTGGCATCATGGACAGATGACTGATAATGATTAAGACTTACTTGACAAAGAGGATGTGGCAAAGAACAACACTAAAAAAAAAGGACTTGGGCTTTGCTTCTAACAATATTATGAACGTAATGTTTACAATCTAAATACGGACGGCGCCTGTGAGACAGCTTGGTGCGCAGGTATCACATGAGCATTAGACCAACATGTCGTCGCATGGGAAATAGTGATGCAATAATTTACATTCAAATGATGATACGAGACAAATGACAAGAGAAAACTTGAATGGTCAGGGATGTCAAAGACTTCATGTCCCGAGCAAGCCACCAGACACTGCTGCCGGTGCCCCCTACCCCCCTCCCCAGGCCAGACCCATTACTACGTCAGTACTTGGGAGAAAAAAATTAAATGCAAAGCACATGTGGAGAGCAGGAGAGAGAAAAAAAAAGTGCTATAGTGGGAGACTTACAATGAAAACATTCACTCCGAGTAGAAGCGTTAAACTGGTCGACCGGAACTAAAAATAACTCACCCAAGTTGTTGATGACCGCCAGCATTTGAGAAACGATCACACAAGTGTCTTAGCAAGTTTACGCTTCAGAGAAAAACAGCACAGCTCTTGGTGACGTCCGCGTCGGGCATTGTTGCAAGAATCGGCGGCAGAGCTCCAAGGAAGGGGGGAGAGGGGGTGGTAGGTGCGGGGGCAGAACCTCACACTGTGTGTCGATATGTTCAGTCAATCCGTAGTGGCCAGCTCCTAAACCTTCCCCTTTCCTCCCTTGCTCTGGTTTTTCCATTAGCCAAACTTTCTGGCTGTTCATCTGAGGAAGCCACCCAACACCGCCACCCCCACCTAGCGGGTTCTTACTAGCTGCCCTGATGTTTTCCTGAAAAATAACGCAGCGGCAGAGAGAGAGAGAAAGAGAGGAGGGGGAAGCAAGGGAGCGTATGAGCAAGACTGAGAGAAGGCTGTTCTGACGCATGGAACCTGGTCTTGGTGGGGGAAAAAAAAAGAAAAAAAGTCCTAGCAGGACTGCATTGTTGAACAGGAAAGGAGGAGAGGAAGACACTGCTCGATGTTCCCATCTATTGGGGAAGTTGCCACATTGCATAGTCCGCTCTCGTTTCTGTTTTAGGGAGTCAGATGTGTTTGACCCTTTCCGTGCCAACCATGACCTTGATTCTGTGCTGTAGCTTTAAGGTATATCCTCATTGTGTACCTCTTATAAACACCAGCCAATAGAAAACGATAAACAAGTAAAATAATTTACCCCATCATTTAAAAAGGTAAGGTGACTTTATTCATAACCCGAAGGTAGATTTGTTTGCAAATAAAAGCATGATTTCAGACAAACTCACAAAAAAACAACCTCAGAACCACAGGACATTGACAGATACAAACAGATGCCATTCCTGCAGCACATACAACACAGCTTACAAGATACAAAGACTGTTTTATGTAAGCCTTTCGTCCTTTCGTCCAATATTGAGGCATTGCCTCAAAATTGTGAAATCAATCAAATCAAATTCACCATGGCTGACGTGGGCAAACTAATAAGAATGCACACTACTAGTATGGCAACAGATTTCCTCACTGCATGCCTCCACACTGTGGTCAGCGTTTACATAACATAAATGACGCACCCCAACCTACACACAGGGCTTACACTAACAGAGGATCTTATTTTGTTTGCGCTCTTCTCACTGCAAATATATATCGTCTGTTCAAGTGTACATTTCAACACCATGAAAGGAGATCACTTCTAGTCAATAGCAAGGCTGTATTCAGTGTGGTCAGTAGAGCGTTACTGTGTACAGTGTCTACTGTATTGCTAAAGCTAGTTAATTTGTTTTTCAAGATGGTTTGACTGAATATAATTGAACGTAATGAAAACTAAAGTCATCTAAATTACTTTAAAATTTAAGTAACAAGTAAACTAACTTAGTTACTTTTTAGAAGTAACTTTGGCAAAACTGGCTGTAATAGTCATTTAGTTACCGATTATTGAAACAATTGGTTGATTATTTGGTTGGACATTTTCTTTAAAAAGAAATAACCAAAATTATCACAATGAGCAACAATTGCATCAACTTGAATTTGGTTCTTAAATCAACAAATGTTCAATACAACAAACTTATTACAATTCATACGAAGAGGTTTTTCTTCAATAAAATTATTAAATCAATTATGCACCCTAATTTCAATAGACATTTGTAGTCCACTTGCTTTGAAACTTTCAGTGGTGTGCAGTGATTTTTGCAATAGAATAATTTTACTAAACCTGAGAAATGTGTGAATACCATCAATGGCAACGGTCAATATAATTAACTAATTAAGTTCAGCAAGTTTTTTGCTGTACACTGTAGATAAAAACCAAACTTTCATGTTCATCATATAATTATACGGTGATATCACATCTATGTGTGAATGCAGAAGTATGGGGATGACGTGGAACCAGCTTGAGAGAATAGCCCAAGACGGTTGCCTGGAGATCCTTGGTCAGTGGCCTATGCCCCCATAGGGGTAGAAGGCATAAGTAAGTAACTAAGTGTGAATGCAGTCCATACTTTCCCTATTAAAATGCATCTCTGACTACCCTGCTTCTGTATAACCAGAGATGGCGAGTAACAAAGTACAAATACTCAAGCACTGTACTTAAGTAAAAAGTATCTGCACTTTTAGAAGTACTTTTTTTCTGTGATTACTTTGTACTTGTAGTGAGTACATTTTTAACAAAAATATCTGTACTTCTACTCCTTACTTTTACCAGAACAGGCTCATTACTTTTTTTTTGCATTGACGGGGTAGGATAACTTCTATAATATTAGTCAGTAGGGGGCGCTGATGTACCGAGTACAGTCCCAGTTAATACGTGGATTTCATTTAGTCCCGAGATATAAGATACATTAGGCTAGTTGTTAGTTTTTCATTGTTATTGCTCGAAAAAATTTACATTGTATGTAAAATGCATTTTTTTTCAATTTTATTTGTAGTACTTTGTACTTTATACTTTCAAAAATACTTTTTGAGTACATTTCTGAGCCTATACTTTTTACTTTACTTGAGTAGCTTTTTGGATCAGTAGTTTGTAGTCTTACTAGAGTTGTTTTTTTGTATTTTATTCTTACTCAAGTAAGAAATCCCGGTACTTTTGCCATATCTGTGTATTACAAAGAATCGTGTCTACTTGTGCCCCACCCCAAACCCCATCTGTAAACACGGAAATGTGGCGAATGGGGCCAATGGCAATCTGATTGGCCCCTTCAGTGATTACACCAGGACGCATGATAAGACTTGTCTGATAAAACCATACAATGTCTCCTGACATTTATACTCCATAACAAATTCTTCATTTTATTTTATTTTTTTCAATTTTGAAAAAAAAAAGACTTAGAATTATTTTAAATATGTCTGCAGGGTGAGAAATGCATCAATCACTTATAACTTAGTTCCCAGTTAAGTCTTGGAATAGTGGGTAATCATTCACTTTTAATAAGTTCACCATTCAGAAATTCTAGATAGTATCCCTGTAAGCGTGAATAGTGGTGCCCACACAGAAAGGCAGGTGTTTGGGTTGAGACCATGACAAAGTACAGAAGAGGGGGGGGGGGGTCAAGTCTATTGGTACAAAGGTAGCATCCAAGCTGATTAGTTATCTCTAGCTCTACGCCACCGTTATCAGCATCACATGTTTTTTTGAGGTCGCCGTGTTCCTTTAAAAAAGAAAACATTGCTGTCGTGTTCCATTATTGTTCATAGATTTGACTCAGGGTCATTCTGCCATTCTGAGCTTGGATTGTGCCATCACAATGACAATGCCGTTCTCCATATTGCTTGCTCTGAAATTTTTGTAAAGCCTGCGATATTCGTCTGCGTAGACAAGTATCGTTCGCCGGAACAGAAGAAATAAATACATCTCTTGCCGAATCTAAAAAGGAGTGGAGATGTACTACTACTTGCGCTCAGCCAATACGGCCCATCAGCATACAGACAACAGTATACACACTTTCACAGTAAGAATTTCTCACTTTTCACTGGAAGGTCCAACAAATAGAGATAACAGCTTACTACCTAAATATAAAATCTGTACTTTGAATGGAAATTCTTTAATTTAATTTTCTTTGTCAAGATTTTTTGGTAAGACTGAACTGTGCACTCTTTTTTTTTTTTACTACCATTTACAACTAGGGTAATCTTGAATATTGAGCGTTCACGCCTATATGCAGCAGAGTTCTAGGACGGAAGAGATAGGAACAGACTTGATAGGTGCATTTCTGCATAACTCTTGCGCTTTTCAAACGTGCCATCTATCATTTTGTTTATACCAGCAACAGCAAGCTGCACCCACTCTGGACAATGTCCAATTACTTAAATCAGGCAGTGAAACAACCACAAATCATGACCAGGTGAGGCAGGAAACCCCTCAATCATCCTCCCATTTTTATCTGGGATCCTTGGGGGCAGCAATGGAGTAATGGCAATAGGAAAACGAATGGCATCCTAGTTCCTGAAGTTCTTACCGGCCGGGGTCTTGGGTCTGGTCTGGGGTGAGCCGGCTTGAGCCGCTTGCTGTCGTCGTAGCGGGCGTCGTAGCATTAGAGGAAGCACTTGTCCTGAGTGCCCACTCCTGGGGGAGCTGCATGTCGAACTGGATTCGTCTACCTCTTTACTCTTCAGGTCATCATCCTGCAACAGTCAATGACTCCAGTCAATACGCAAGATAAACTAGCTACTGGAGCTGCAACCGATAAATCAATGGCTGTGTCCGACATCGCACCCTATCCCCAATTTAGTGCACTATATGGGGACGCATGCCATTTTGTAGGGGTTTCAGAATTCTCCATGTACCCTATATAGTGCACTGAAAGTATTCCACAATGCGGCGCAAAAAAGGAGCGAGTTGGATGTACCCTAGAGGAAGCAATATAACCCATAATGCATTGCGAGACGTTTAAAAAAAATGTGACCTAAACTTAAAAAAAAAAGGCAAATAAATATCGACCCACAGTGGTAACTCGTTATAAATCTAAGTACTTTTGACTTTTGGGCATTCCCAGTGTCATTGCCCTGCCAATACTAAAAAAAGTGGAAATGTTAAAGTGAATATGGCGAAATGACAATTAACATTTCAGGGTAATAACCATTCAAATTTTGACGGACAAATTAGCAGATTAACCTTAGCGTAACCGATGACCAGCACACACTATGAAAAAAAAAAAATGCTCCAAGAGCATTTAGAATATATCGATTACGGGATGAAACTTACATTTCATAGCCCATAGAATTCGAATGTTTAGTTGGCTAAATGAATAAAATATATTTAATGTTTGTTTTTAATAATTTGTCCCAACTTGAACTATAGTGCTTTTTATATTAAAAGTTTAAAACTTTAAAATCTACAGGTGGTTTCATAACGTCGATCCGGCTGGTCAGGGTTTTTTTCCTTATGTTTTTTGACCACATTTTCTTTTATTCAACTTTAAAACTCGACACATCACGCACATTTTTTAGGCCTCATGTGGTGGAGATTTTGGGTGATGCTGAGGTGGTTTGAAAAAAATAAAAAGGAACCAAAGTGTACATAGCAACGTCTTTGTTTCAAAAGGCTTCACCCATGATTATTTGAATTGATGGAAAATCGGCTATAAGATGATGTGTGTGACTGATTTAGACCTGGTCATCTAAGGGTTAAAATCGATTAATGCACCTTTAGAATCAATCATCAAAATACTTATATTAGTTTCAGGCCTACTAGCTACTTCCGTGTGTCTGGATATATAGACGCAAATATTGCCCTGTATAGTAGCTGCAATTTTATCCCCTATCCCAATTAATCATGATTTAATATAACATTTAATAAAGATAGGACAAACTTTAAATATTGTAACAAGTGCCCCCCTAGGAGGAGCTGGGGCATAGAGGAACGACATCGGTTGGGGCATAGAGGAACGACAAGGTTCGTTCGGACTATTTAAGGAGCGCGCCGGTACACGGTGAGACACCAACGGTGTCAGCCCAGCATGCACCGCGCTTGTGCATCTCATTACAATATATTTAATTTAAACTAATATGTGGTGATGACATTGGGCTACTAGAAGTAGCTTAAATTGTGATTTTAATCTTTTTTTGTAAAATGTGATAACTTTGTACTTACTACCAGGCTGAGCTTTCGAATAATCCTTCTGTTGGACATCTCCGACACTTTGCCAGAGTTTGGAACACTGCTTCGACGGCCCGTTCCAGTGGTGCTTCCTAGCTTTGGTTTACTGCTCTCTGCACCAGCCGCAGATTTCTCTTTTAATCCCACGATTGAGGCCTTGGCCATTTTTTTTTCAGACGCTAGGGATTCAGTAAGGAATACATCAGAATCGACTTCCTGTGGCTGGGGTTCAATCAAGGTGGACGTCGTTTCTTGGTTGAAGACCGAGATTGTGCTTTCCGCACGAGATCCAGTGACTGCGCCCTCTGCTGGCTGTTCCACAGCATCAGACCCCGAGGGAACAGTTTTCATCGTCTTATTTAGTACAGAGCTAGTGCAAGTGACCGACACAAGCATTTCCCCTGGCGGGATTAACGTTTTTCTTTTCAGGGTGCTTTGGGGTGTTTTGCGGTCCGTTGATGCAAGCCTTGGAGAGATGCCCAGGGTGGTAGATGTTAATTTAGCAGGGGCAACTTTATTAAGTGCTTTTACGCTTCCACGAGCTGGCTTGACACAGCCATTTATTTTTGAAGCCTTCTCTTGCACAGCTTTTGCAAGTGTATGTCCAGATGAGCAGGCAGGAGTCGCAGCACACGATGCGCGAGTCGATAACCTTGATTTCACTGAACGGAAATCTGGCGTAGGAAATGTTATTTGACCTTTAACTACCTTTTTTGACAGGGAGACCTGCCTTGAAAGTGCCAGAGGTTTTTGCACCTGGTGATCGCCTTTAGACTGTGAAAGGTCTTCCAAGAGTAGATTTGGGGTTGATGTTTGTG
Organism: Bregmaceros cantori; assembly: GCA_900302395.1. Lineage (NCBI taxonomy): Eukaryota > Metazoa > Chordata > Actinopteri > Gadiformes > Bregmacerotidae > Bregmaceros > Bregmaceros cantori. The sequence continues at coordinate 4,087 of OMKY01087650.1, read as the reverse complement.
GCTCCAGATGCACAACAGAAGTTAGGTTTGGGGAATTAGTGGAGCATTTGCTGCCTAATTGTTGAAATGTCCCCTTCAAATCAGACGACTCGCACATTTCAACACTAGAGTCTTGACTAATGATGAAAGTGCCGCACAGCGGAAGAGTAACATTCTGGATGCAACGATTCAACTCCAGCTCCGAATCGTCAGTCAGGATGACTGTCGCACCAGGGCACCCTTGATTGTTCTCCGCTTTTCCCACCAGCGATCCCTTACTAATGTCTACAGGACAAAGAGGATCTGAGGGACACTCAGATTCAAGGGCACTGGGGCCCAAAGGAAGGTGTGTTGAGGAATCCTCCATGGACGACATCACCGGTAGACTTTCGTTCATCAGGTTGAAACTGTTGGTCCTCATGATCTCAGCAGAACTGTTGAAGCAATTCTCATTTAAAGAGTAATTTGATACGTCAGTCTCCTCCACTGGACTGGGCCACTCCATGGACACTGAAGAGGCTACATCATCAGAGCTTGAATGGCAAGCACTGCGAGTAGAGACTAGAGAATTGAGATCGGGAGAAGTTCCCTCATCATTGGAAGATCCAGGGCTAGACTTGAAGACACTTTCATCATTGCAAGCCTCATGGATGAATTCATGGCAGGAATTAGCATCAAGAAACACAGTTTCCGATGATGAAATAACACGTTTTGTTTCATTCAAAACATTTATATGATCATTTTGAGGTGCCCGATACAATATGGGTGACATGTTGTCAAAAGCTGTGCAGATGTTAGAATCGTGCAGAGTGGCATTATTCATATTGTCATAAACGACGAATGTCTTGTGGGTGCAGGGCGTAAGATATTCTGGTGACAAAGTCCCATCATGACATCCAGAAGATGTTTCTGGCACAACCCCATTACGCAGAGTGCCATTATTCATATTGTCATGAACGACGAACGTGTTGAACATGTTGTGGGTGCAGGGGGCAAGATATTCTGGTGACAAAGTTCCATCATGAACTTCTGGCACAACCCCATTATGCAGGTTATTCATTGTTGCAGATGGGCCACATCCAAGGATCTTTGGTCAGTCAGCAGCTGAAAAAGAGACAAAGCCAATGTCAAATGAATAAAAAAAAAAAAACAAGATGACGTCAACAGAGACGTGAGCACATCAACCAAGTGCAGATTGGAAATAAATCATACATTTTATGATTTACATGCAAATCATAAGGAATAAGAATTCCAATTGCCATGTGGCCGAACTCAATTATCCACAATTACAAGAATTCATCAGGAATTTATGGATGGGTAAAAATACTGGTTAGCACGGGTACCACATTAAAATGGTGGGCTTGTTTTCTTCAAGTGATACAAGGAACACACTGGCCCACGTCAGATTATGCGCATGCAGTGAACAACCCGGAGCTAACCTGCTAACAGCAGCTACCAACTGCACTCCGGCTCAATTCGAGTGCCAGTGCCGGGTCGAGCACATCGCAACAACGACTCGGCGCCGCTGGGATACTTGCCGCGGACCACCACCAGTCGGTGGAGAATAGCCGTTTGTGTGTGTGTGTGTGTGTGTCCGGCACTAACCAGTACCATTAACGCTGTCGGCTGTAGTTGTTCAATGAACAAATGAATTAAGAAAATACGAACAATTGCATCGATAATGGGTTGCCACACATTCTGCTAGCACTAACAGTGCTATGTTTTTGTACCACTACAGTGCAGGTTTGCAGCTTCCGAGTGCTTCTAGTTGGGAAATAAACTCAATTTCGATTTTAAATGATTAAAATTATGAATTTTGTTTGACTGCTCTAATGAGAATTACTTTTAATGCAATACATTTAAGAAACTGACGTTATTCGTCAGTTAAAATTTGGTGGAACTTCAAATACAAGTACAAAAATTGTATGGCAATGGTTGGCACTGAAAGAGTAAAACGATTGAGGTTGTCAGTTAATGTATTACTATTTTTTGTAATACAACACAGGTGCCTAGTTAACATTGTATTTATTTAAAACCAGCAGGTTTATTCATGATTATTATATTATATTATTTGCTGGTTGATTGATACATGTTGAATATGCCGATTATTGGCATGTCTGTAATGTTAACTTTGTAAAAGTTGTCTATCCCTGCGGAATGGTGGGAAGTTTAGTTCTTCACGTTATGTTGTCATGTTTAGACATTAGACACATTTTGTACAGAATATTTGATACTTGATAGACCTTCAAAACAGGGCAAATTGTGTGAAAATGGTCACTGAAATGACATTGCGAACCGTGAACCACCGTCAACAGATGCACTATAAATGTGTTGTAGATTAAGTGAGCTGCTGCTCTTTACCACTATGTGTGTGTGTGTTGTTTCAGATGTTGCTTATTATAAACAAGAAAGCACCACTGTTGCATGGAATTGAAGCCCTTTTAATTGGAAGTATGCTACTTCAAATTAAAGATATGAAAATGTGGTTTCGCGTTGTCTAAAGTTGTACAAATAGGCCAAGGTTATTGAACAGGCCGCGATAACAGTGCAGATGCAAACTGGTCCTTGGGCAGAAAAGGTTGGGGACCCCTGTTTTATATCATTAAATGGGCTCATCTTTAGCACTTTAATGAATGTAACTAATTTACAGACCATCCCTTGTAGAAGAGTGCTGAAAATGTTGAGATACTGTTTAGACTAAACAGTTAGAAATAAGTTAAAATTGTGTATGCATTGAAACTTGCGTGTTCTTGTGCAGGCAATTCCACAATATAATGAAGAATTATACTGTTGTTTTCGATACAATTGTTAATAGCAGGAAAATGACACATGGTCATCAGTATTCAGGAATATGAATTGATCATAGGGCTGCAACTAACGATTATTTTAATAGTCGATTATTTGCCGATTATTAAAACGATTAATCGTTTGGATAATTTTCCCTTTTTAAAAATACGCCAAATTCTCACAGGGAGCAACAATTACGAGAAACTGATCTTTCCAAGTTGAAATCTGGTCAAATTAGGCACTTTTTAACCAACTCATGTACGAAGATTAAGTTACTTCCTCTGACACACTACATGTTATTTATACCGTGATATTTTCATGGTTTTCTTCATATTCATGTATTTTCTTATTATTTATGTTCATTTAATGTTTCATATTTTTTGGAAAGTATAAATAAATAATTTGTATGATCTATGGCGGAATCAGCACAATTATTCAATTATTCACAGAATCAGCCGATTATTGATTATTACATTCGTAATTTTATAATCAATGGGTGGCACAGAACTACAGGTAACCGTTAACTGTTGGCCTGGTTCTGATTAAAGAGGACATCTTTGTTGCAGATATTTAAGCAGTCTATGAATGGAATGTTTCAGTTCTCCATTAAGGTACTGAATCAGCTTTTCATTCATTTGAATTTCTAATGTTTAAAAATTGGAAAATGTGAGGTTTTTAAGCCTGTCAATGTTTATTGACGTTTGTTCCAACAGACTGATCGTGTGTCTATTAGAATGGAGGGTTAATAAGGACACAAGGTCTCTCTCAAAGCTATAAATTATTCAACAATCTGTTCTGCTTGCTAGTCTTATACGACAGCCATTAGGTCTGTAATAAAAACTATTGATTTTTAAGTTATGTTTTTTCTGAGCAAAAGCTTCCCGTTGAGGACCCACCTTAAATAAAAATCAAGGCTCTATATTATTACTTCCGATAATGAATGAACGGTGTTGAACTGGCACCAATCCAATTCTGGATGATGCTCTAACAACAGTCGGAAACCCAGTGTGCAAACAACCGACATCACATACATACATACCAGTGGGGAATATTCAGGGCCTTCTAGGCCTTCAGAGAAGGCCTAGAAATCTGAGAAGAAAAAAATGAGTTATTATATTTAAATATGTGTAATTATAATTACAATAGGTATTTAAGTAACTGTCTCATTTAATTGAATACATCATAATACATTAACACATCGTCTATGTTCTAGAATTGGTTCCTTGTCAAGTTCACATCAGCAATGAAAGGGTTAATATACTCTGAAACATGTTATCCACTCAGAATCGTCATTCTCCATTCATTGTAATGGGGGTCCTTC
>OMKY01087643.1:0-13665 GCA_900302395.1 Bregmaceros cantori | reverse complement strand
GCATAATGCATTGGACAACAAAACGGAATGACACAATCAAAATATTCCATTGCCACATCATGTGATGGATGACAAATCATGAACTCACAAACCAAATAGTGATTAAAGAATTCCGCAGACGGACGCCACCCAAACCAATGTCAATAATAAAAAGCAAATATCTAACACTCTAACCTATGATGCACTCCCAAAACTTGGCCTTAGTGGAATGTAAAAGAAGCAGACAGAGGTAAGCCTAACGACAGCGTGACAACATCTATGAATGGTCAGGACTCAACCTGCCAACCTTAACAGAACAGAACAACACTGTAGAGAAGGATGGCCCACCATGGTGCACAGTCTGCTACAAGATTCAAGATTAATTTTCAAAGATTTAAAGATTCATTGCATATACATGCCAGCAGTACATGGACTTTTTGTTGGGCATGAAGCAACTCTCTCAAGATCAACAGGTAGGCCTAATGAGCAAGGTGAACACAAAAGAAAGAAGAGCACCTAAGTTATAAACTGGCGTTGGCATCAGGGCTTTGAACCGGTTCAAGGAACAAAAACGAAAACCGGGAACTTTTCGTATTCCCCAGGGAACAGAAACGAAACCGGAAACGTTATTATTTTTTTATGTTCCGGAACAGGAACACTTATTTAAAAATAATGGTAACCGGTTAATAACGGTTTTATTTCGTTCCTCAAAGGAGTGTACTTGGGGATGACTTCAGAAATAAAACAAGAGTATTTATAAAATCTACGATGCAGCAGTGAAGTAGGAATCGTTGCGTGATTCTTTGCAGTGTGTTGTTGTGGGTTCGCCCCGACACGCAACGAGACCTCAGCTGTAGAGCACTACCAGCGGGCCTCTGTAGCGAGTCGCTTTGAGTTCGCCGCAACAAATATTACATAGCATTAAACAGCTGACAGGAACGAAATTAACCGTTCCGGGAACAATATTTTTTTGTTCTAACCGGTTCAGGAACGTCAATTTATTGGTGGAACAAATAACCAGAAACGTTATAATTCTGTTTCTGTTCGGAACGAAACGTTTGGGAAAAAATATTGGTTCAAAGCCCTGGTTGGCATAGAATCAAGACATGTAGCCAGGGCTTGAAAACATTTTTTTCCAGCCCATTCAGGCTCTTTTTCCAAGCTTCATTTATTAGGGTTAGCGGAAACAGGTGAAGATGGAGGGCAGACATGGGAAATACATCCATGGTGAGATTCGAACCACGGACTCACCGCACCATTGAGGCATATGCCTGTTTTCCAGTGCTCTGCCTAACCAACTGAGCTACTGGGCAGCATGAAAAAAAAAAATTATTCTTAAAACTTTCCATTCTGAACATTTCTAGCAAGCCTATGTTTAACGTTTTTGTTCTCGGAATCGTTAAATATTGGTTCTGAACCGGTTTGGAGCGCAAACATTTTATTCATTCTTAAAGTTCCTTATAGTGTGCAATGTTAAGTTTAGATATAATTAAGAGATATAATTTGGTGGACTTTCAAACTTCAGGGCAACCATATGAATGTTAAAAGCATGTTTAAAACGCCATTACATTTGATTCCTTCTCTGTCCACAAGATGGAGCCCCAGATGCATGGGGCTTGACGAATGATAGTGATAGTGATAGTAGGATGTTAAAATATATAGAAAACAAAAAAAAATGGTTTTGTGGATTTCATAATGTTCTGTTTCTGTTCCGGAACAGTTAAAGAAATCCTTTTCTGTTTCCGTTTCCACTCCTTGTATAATTCCGTAAAATTCTGTTCGTTTTCAGTTTTCATTCGCTGAACCGGTTCGTAGCCCTGCATGTAACATGTCAACATATCAAGCAGGGCTACCCCCTGCGTTCAGTAGCATCACTACGTGTGACGGCAAGTATAGATAGTGAAACGTGATGTTGATGATGATGGTGTGTACATGTACATATGTGTCTGCATATGTGTGTGTGTGTGTTTGTGTAGAAACCATATGCCTGCCAGGTGCCAGGTTGTGTAAAGCGCTACACTGACCCAAGCTCATTACGCAAGCACACCAAGTCTCACTACACCAGGGGGCGAAAGCAACACAACAAGGTACTGCATTAAACTTGGTGATTAACTGGGGGGGGGGTTCTAATCTGAAGTAATTGACAGTGTGACATTGTGTGAAAATTAGCAAATTAGCAAATTACATCCCCAGGATAAGTTAAAATATACATTTTTGTGTGCTGCCTCTGTGGTGCAGGGTTACACGCCTATATCGACTTTCCTCCTTTCCGACGGTCCTTCTGTCCGTCAGCTTTATTTGGAAAATCCGAGGTTCCAACATGGAAAATGTACTGCCCCGCCACAGAAGCACCGCCATTCCGACATGGACGGGACGCGGTTGTGGCATGCTGGAAAGGCTGTTCCTAACCCTAACCGTAACCTTAACCCTACCCCTTAACGGAATGTCGGCGTCCCCTGACCGAATGCCGGCTAAGCATTTTGCTTAGCTGGCATTCACTCCGGGAAAATTCCCTCCAGTTTCATCCGGGCACTCGGTTTTCCCCCCACCACCAAAAACATTAAAAACATACTAGTTAACCTGCTTTAGTGCTCCCCTGCCCAAAGAACTGGCTCAGGAGTTGGCCCCCAGGTGCTGCACCACAGCTGCCCACTGCTTCTTGAGGATGGGTTAAATGTAAAGAATTTCACTGTACATGTATTTATGCATGTTTGTATGTATGTATGACTAAATAAAGTAAAAGTACCTTACTGTGCGTTACCGTATCTCAATAGGATTCAGGTGAGGACTTTGACTCGACCAGGTCTTTCTTTAATGTTTTTTCCAGTCCATTCAGGTTGTTTTTTTCCAAGCTTTATATATTAGGGTTAGTGGAAACAGGTGAAGATGGGGGGGTAGACATGTGGGAAATACGTCGGTGGTGGGATTCGAACCACCGACTCACCGCGCCATTAAGGCGTGGTTTCCAGCTGCACTTTATTGTATCATAGCGCTGTAAGGTTCACCATTTCACGACAGACTGAGCGCTCTGCACTCTGAATGCATATGCTCAAATTAACGTTATGGAGAAATATCTACGTTGATGATGGTGCTGTTCTGTAGGTGAGGTGTGGACCATGTCATGCTGAGGACAATCTCTCACACTGTCTGAGTGTGCACAAACTCCAAGCCATGCCTCCCGATAACATTCCCCTATACTCTGGTAAACCACTCAACACATCCAGATATATATATTTTTTTGGCATAAATGCCATATTCTCGTTTTTTTTTTTTTTTTAAGTAATTTTTTCCGGCGTTAGCGCCGTTTTTCCGTCTGTATTGGATAGGATTAGTCGGAAACTGGGTTGATGAGATCGGAGGTAGACATTGCAGAGAAGTCGACAAGCGTAGTCGAACTCGTGACACTGCGGACGCTGCGTAGACACAACGCCATTAACATGAATGGGGTCGCGTTAGGTGTGGTGTCCATAACCACTCGGCCAATGCGGACCCCCATATTCTCGTTTTTTGACAGTGTTGAGAAAGGAGGATTGGAGAGCGTGTGTGAGTGCACGTGCAGTACATGACCGTGCGAGGAAGAGATATCACGGCGCTGCGTGTGCTGTAAGCTAAGCCACAGCAACAAGACCAAGTATGGGGCTGACTTGAAGCAGCTGTCTCAACCCGCTGCACCAAATATCTTTACTTTAACGGACAGTATTTTATTAAAGGGAAACACCACTGGGAGCGTGCGGCAGAGTCAGCGCACATACAGTATCTACTCAGATGTGTACAGTGAACAAACATTACATCTTAATTCATCATTTCTGAAACAACAAAACATTAAATGTGCATAAAAAACATTGGTGTGGGGATAACTTAAATGTTATACTTTAACTGGTTAAGAAGAATAATACATCTACAGTCATAAGCTTCTGCCTGTGTCATTGCTATTATTACCTTTTAAAAATTAATATTTTCAACCAATACATTTTCAGGATACATCATTAATCTAGTACTCAATCATTAAATGTATCTAGAGTCACCCACAGTTTAATTATGTGTAAGATCTAATTTACTCAAGATTTTAAAAATGGCAATGTTGTTTCGACTCTCTGTGTGCTGAAACACTAGAAGGTTGACTTGGTGTGTCCACTACTACGTTTCGTATATTTCAAGTGTTTGTCATGTTCTTTTTCGCCAAGTGTATGCCACTGCCATAAGTCAAGAATCATCAGTGTGGACTGCTACTAGCGTGTACTAGTGTACTTTCCACAAGAATTGGCTCAAAAGCATTGAGCCAATTTTATTTATTAATTTTTGAGTGTGCTTGAAGTTGGTCTAAAACGTCTCATAATGGTCTGAAAAGGTCTAAAAATGTAACTTTATGACTTCTAAGAACCCTTTGTTGTGTTCATAGAAATCCTTTCTTCTGCATCACCAATTGAAGCACTAATGAAGTTTTGAGGATATGTAGAGAAACACAATTATTATAAACCTACCCTTTTTTGCATGAAGGTGAAGCTATTTTTTCTATATCTCAAACAGAAGGTGGAGACTATGGCTGTGTCCGAAATCGCTCCTTATCCCCTATATAGTGCACTATATGGGGCGCACACCATTTTGTAGGGGTGTCCGAATTCTCCATGTACCCTATATAGTGCACTGAAAGTATCCCACAATACACCGCATAAAGTAGTGAGCATCGCATGCACCCTAGACGGAACAATATAACCCATAATGCATTGCGAGACATTTTAAACATGACCTAAACTTGTTGAATTTTATAATTATATTTTTTACAATAATATTTTATAATAATTTTGACGGTGCTAACTCTAGTGTCCGAAATCTCGGCCGTTGCTGTTGAGTGCACTATATGGGGACTAGGGAGTAGGGGATAGGGAGCTATTTCAGACACAGCCTATGAAATACATATAATGGTTCTCCACCATAGCATTTTTTTCACATTAGAAGCATTTCCTACATTTTGATGAAAATGAAATAATGCAGGTCACTGATACTTAAACATCTGATTCCGACAGCTGCCCTGCAGGATCTTGATTCTGCAAACATGTTCCACAGCTCCCGGGAGACATGCAGGTACTAGTAATGTCTCTAGGAAGGAAAAAAAATGTGATGCTGGTGAAAAAAAAGCCTAAATTAGGATTAATGCTCTTGGTACGGGTATCATAACTATTTCTTTTTTTGCATATGATTGGATGAGAAAGCACATGAGGGGTGGAGTTCCCAGCATGCAACAGGAGCATAGCATGGGGGAGTTGAAAAGTGAAAGTGAACACCCCGACTTAAAACGTCTGTGCCTGCAACAGTGTATATAAGCAGTTGGTTGCCCTACGGTAATAGGCTGTACAGCCACACATACTGATAGCACTAAAAGTAATATTTTCTTGTAACACTACGGCTTGCAATCTCTGAGTGTTTCTAGTTTACAAATGTCTCGGTTGGGAAACAGGCAGTCTGAACACAAACACAACAAATAAAATTAATTTAGCCCCAGAAATAAACTACGCTAAATTTGTATTTCAGTTTTGAATATGTCCTATTCCTATGTTGCCGGGGCAACAACAAACTTCTGTTTAAGCGAGTAACATGTTGAAATTTGCAGGTGCACCAACATTTAATCTTTGCACCTATCATTCAGTTAGTTAGAGAACACACACGAATGACGTGGAAACAAAAAAATATACAAAAAACAAAAACAATGCGACCAGATAAAACAAAAACAGTGCGACCAGATAAGTTATTGTGTAAAACGTTGTGTTTTAAAAAGTGTATGATTAATTGCCTTATTAAATATTGTGACAGGCCTAGGAGGTTCTCCAGAGAGCGCTACTGGATGGAAGACTCAATGTGCATAGGTGCAGAGGACGACCAAGAGTGTTGTGAGCAAACCCCCTCTGCTGGTGGACAGGCCTCACATACGTGCAGGCAGTATGAAGGGCTCCGAACAGAAGCGACTGGTCTGCTGTGGCATCCATCCCCCGGCATGGGGCCGGAACATGATGATCGACTTGCTGTGTGAGTCAACAGATCCAGCAAAATTGATGTGACCGTTGGGTCACGCTCTGCTTGAACGATAAAACGTCAGCACTTTATAATAACGTTCGCTTATAAAGCATTCATAAACAATGAACCAATATTTTTTAACTGGTCACAGCGTTGGCACTTAATATTACAGAATGCAAAAGGCTTAGTCAATTATTTACAAACATGAACAGATCAATCAGATAACTTTGCAGCTTTTTGCATTCAGTAATATAAGGTGCCAACGCTATGAGCAGTTACAAATTATTGGTTCATTGTCTATGAATGCTTTATAAACAAACAGTACTACCGATAAAACTATTCAGAAACTTCAGTCACATCTTTGTGATTTGTGTCATTAATTCACAACTGCTAAACATTCCGAAGGAAGTCTGCGGCAAAGAGCAATCGACCCACTCTAATGCTGGTCATAGGTACAACAGCAGTACAAAAGAAACTGAAGTGGACGATCAAAACGTTGGCGTGACTACATTTATGAAGGGTCAAGCTATCACAATCAATCACAATTGATGCAGTCCTCTGGGGAACGATCATGCATTTTGGTGCACATTCTCTGAAATCTGAAGTTATTACTGTATTACTCAGCGCGCGCTTAGTGACCAGGCTTTCATTTGCCATTAAAACAACTAATTGATGGTGCTCGGGAAACATTATCACCATAAGTGAATGACTGATAAAGAATAACAAAATGCTACGGGCTTCCGTGAGCCGACAGTAAGACATCAGATTGTGAACTGTGAATGATTGTATGGGACAGTGGTTGGATTCCGGATCCAACAAGTGTTTTCTTGGGTGGCAGCAGGATGCCCGGCCACAGGCTCTGTCTGAGAAGACAGAATGATGTGGTCATGGAATGCTTTCATTCATATGCATCATCTCAGGTGAATATTGATAAATTCTTGATTGTCGTGAATGAAGCTGACTATCACGAACCCTTACTGTGTATTGAGTCTGTGTTTGAAGCACACTATATTAATGTGCCCAATATGTTTGGAATTAAATGTTTTACATTATTGCAACAGCACACAAATGAGACCTGAGTGTAGGCGTGTATAATCATCAAAGTAGATCATTATCGAATGAGGACATATAACGATACAAGATTGTTACGTTTTTGGTCACGTTGGTTTGTCTGTCTGTGAGCAGGATAACTGAAAAGGTTATGCACAGATCTGGATGAAATTTTGAAGAGTTGGTGGAAATGACAAATGGAACAAGTGATTAAACTGTGCATTTACATCCTTATATGTTACATTGTAGGTATAGGATTGCAGAGCGTCTAGATGTTTTGGCATCAGTGATCTGATGGCCTTGGTGGACGTCCTAGTTTTGTTCCTGTGTCAAAGCCTTACATTGGAAAATAATCTGCTCATTGGATAGCAAATAACACAATGTACAGCAGGAACCCCACATTTTAATTACATGCAAGACGTCTCCAAACAACCAGCACTGCATGTTTATACACACACTCCTATGAGCCTATGTTAGAGTTCTTCACAGAATTGTTTGTGTGAAATGATGACATATAGAGTCCCGGATTCTGACAAAAGTATGCATTTTATATAATGCACATTTATTACGTACACCTTCACATGCACTTGTCATACAACAATCAATCCAGTTCGCCCTTGCCAAGGCATGCATTTCTGTAACCAGACACACCCTGGCGGTGCAGCAACCAGCACTTGTAACACATCCCTGCATCGAATCAGATAATTTCACGAATTATAGCATATATATGTTATGTATGTATGTATGTTCCCCGGCCCCAAAAATGGCAGAAGTGACATTTTCTCATTTGATTGACAGCAATAGTGTGAAGGGGGGACGAGAGAGCAAAGACGAGTGGACGTGCAGTATATGACATGGGGGGGAAGCGATCTCACGGCGCTGCGTATGGTGTGAACACAGCCACAAGACTGTTTGGAGCTGGATGCGTGCAGGGGTCTAACCCACTACGCCACAGAGCCATCCCAAAAAAAGTTAATCGTGCAGTCGTAGTGTGTATGCAACTGCTCACACCAGAGCGGCGCAAACAACACAACCAGCCACCATGGGGCAGCGTCTGTATAGTCTTGTGTGGTCACCAGGCAATGCCCGTTGGGAGCTTGAACGCTTTGCTCTTCTTCGCCTTGCGCTGGCGTCTAAGCTTCTTGACTTTCCTGCCGCTCATCCAGGCCGGGTACTGTCCGTTTTCGTCCAGCTGAGTGCTCTTGTTACGTTTCTTATCCAGTTCCATCTTCCCATCTGGAAAATAAAGCACAATATCAGGATTTAGGCACTCCCTAAAGCGCAGCTCAAAATTGAAAATTGAATTGAAATGTATTTTCACAGTTGAGGCGTCAAAAAAATATAGAAGCTGGTATAAAAAAATAATACAGAATGTGGTACATCTACCCCTTCACACTAACACTGTCAATTAGGGCTGCAACAAACAAATTTTGATCATCGATTAATCGGCCATTTTTACTGACAATTAATCGATTGAGCTGTTCATTTCTCAGTTGAAATCGAATAAGTCCTTCATGTATATTTTGGGGCCCATTCGTACCATTCTCAGCATTATTCAGAAATAGCTGGAAAAGGGGTGAAGAAGAGGGGAAGTAGACATGCAGAAAATCTGTCGGTGGTTTCAAAATAAAGAATGGTGACCGAAGATGCAGGCACTGTTGTGACGGCTTGAACACCATATAAATGTGACTTTTCATTCATATTTCACAGTGAACTGTCATAGTAATGTGATATGAATGACAATCAACGTGATTAACAAGGTTAATTTGGGAAAGAGATTGTTCTTTTGTGCAGCGTGCACATCATGAGTCAAATATATCGTAGTACAAAATTGTTTGATGAGAAAATTAATCCATCAAATATGTCGATTTTAAACATTATAATTTTATATATTGATTGGTTAATTGATTATTGGTTAACATTATTCATTGGTATCAGTGGAAATCATTAACATCCCTTGTAGATACCCAAACCACATATAGTGTATGAATGTTCATGAAGCAGGCTACATACAACCTGCCTGGTATGGGTTTTAAAAAGATTAAAAGAAAAATACTTTGACAGTAACCATTAAACTCCAGCTACTTGCAAACTCACAATCAAGTGAAACCAAGAACAAGATCTGTGTAACAGACAGTTCCCAGTTCCCTTCACAGTACTAAACTGTGTTTTCACTTTATCTGTGTTTGTGTAGGAGGGACACACAGAAATAATCTATAAAACAAGAATCTAGTATTTATTTTAGAAAGAAATCCAAGTCAACAATACTTTCCGATTCACATACTTTGTCAATTAATTATCTTTTTCTTTTTTAATGTTTTTACAGCCCATTCTGGCTGTTTTTCTCCAAGCTTTATTTATTAGGGTTAGCGGAAACAGGTGAATATGGGGGGCAGACATGCGGGAAATACGTCGGTGGCTAGATTCGAACCACCGACTCACCGCGCCATTGAGGCATATGTGTGCTTTCCAGCGCTCTGCCTAACCAACTGAGCTACTGGGCAGCACAATTAATTATCTTTTGAGAGAATCAATTTTGAATTGATTCAATCTTTTGAACCCAGCCCTACCCGCTTGTGATGAATAAATGACAGATTACCTTCAGCGTCTCCCTCCATGTCCACATCAGTAGACTTCTTGTCCTTCTTGGTGGGATCCACCACGGTGACCAAGTCCTGTACATCCTCCATCACCTCTTCAGCCTTGACTTCGGACCCCAGGGCCTTTTTCAGACGAGCCAGCTCCTTGGGCGCATTCTTCTTCCTCTTCTCAGCCCGCATTTTTCTCTTCTGTTTGCTGCGCAGACTCTTCGCCATCTTTGCCTTGGAGTAAAGATTACATGAAAAAAATGAAAAGCACAAACAGGTTATATATTAAAAAATAAAATAAAAATTGGTTTAGGCGTCATTTTTAGTGACAGTGTTTATTTCAAAAGAGGGTAGAGAGAGATCTGGGAAGGGCGGCGAGGGGATGAGAACTTGTGACGCTGCCCGTGCATGTGAACTAATTCACAAGCACCATATGCGTGCTAGGGCTGTTACCGACTGTGCCACAGAGACCCCAACTGAGCCTATGTTTCCAAGACCAAATAAGTCGCACTTAGCACCCATTTGTCTGGCAATACCAGGCTAAGCAACCACAGTGCAGGCTTCTCTTCTTATTGCTACAATTGTGGCAAGCGCATATGTTGTATGCAAAACAAGGTCCAGTTTGAACTTAGAGGGATGGTATGTATCATTCCAGTGAGCTCAATAAGCCAGAATTCCTAGAAATGAATGACATGGGACAAGGGATATGTTGAAAATTGATTTGAAATCGAAATCAAATGTTATCATTTTTGTATTCTTCGAAGTTAATTTTTCTTCTGCACAAGTTCAATTTTCTCTTGTATTGACAGACGCCGTTAGTGTGAAAGGGGGATGAGAGAGTGGGTGTGCACTATATGACCATGTGGGCCACAGCAACAAGGCTATGTAGGCATTGTAGGGGCTGGTCCCGTGGCGCAGCAGGTAAGACCACTGCTCCAAACCAGCCTCCAAACCAGCCCAAAGATTTTTTGAATATGTAATTTGTATGGGATTTTAATGTCTTTTAAGGTTCATTGGAGGTACATCAGTGTTGCAAATGATCTAGATACAGCAGAGCACAGTTTGGTTTTATTTGGCACATAGTAAATTATAAAATTGGATATTTGCATTTAGATATATTTAACACAATTCATGAAATTGTATATTCATAAAAAGTGTAATTTTCATGTGTTTTTCAAAAATCTGAATCAAATCTGAAGTCAACGTTTCAGAGTTAAAAACTTGTATTTTGTTTTTTAAGCAACGTCGTATTGCACCATCGTACTGGGACTACTTTCCCCTGCACAGGCTGAAAGCCACAAGCTACACTGTTACTTTAAACAAGTACACGTGTTTTTGATGAAACTGAAAACGAATTTAAGAGGTTTTCAAAATGGATTGAAGCTAAATAATTTGATTTCGAAAATCTACATTTGATTCTTCATAGATCGGTCCAAGTAAAAATGCGTCCTATCTTTGAAGAAGTGGGTAACTACAATACACTGTATATATTATATATACATTTATATACTATATAAATATACAGTCTATGGTAACTACGTTCAACATCAACGCACGATGCACCAATCTTTTAAATCCGTTTCTATCAAAACAGCAAAGCTTACAATCCTGGTTCTTTAGAACTTTACTGATTACTTCAACGTGAACACTGGTCCTTACCTGGTTCTGGAGAACTTTACTGATGTTCCGTTTAATGTGAGCCGAACACGTGTTTACTTCTGGGATCCCTTACGAGGTCTATTGATGTGCCGTCAGCGGACAATCTATCCACAACATATATTTCCCCTCGAATCGCCGCTTCAGAGGCTGATCTGTATCTATGAGATGGGCGCATAATAATAATAATAATAATAATAATAATAATAATAATAATAATAATAATAATAATAATAATAATAATAATAATAATACGAATAATAGCTAGAAGTATCATATTTTTTATTCACGGTTGTATTGAAAATATTATTGACATTGTTCATCGGCATCTTGTGTCAGTCCATCACT
Source organism: Bregmaceros cantori (assembly GCA_900302395.1). Lineage (NCBI taxonomy): Eukaryota > Metazoa > Chordata > Actinopteri > Gadiformes > Bregmacerotidae > Bregmaceros > Bregmaceros cantori. The sequence continues at coordinate 2,035 of OMKY01087643.1, read as the reverse complement.
CGACCACCAAATTGAGCGAAACTTTTTATGAAACGTATTCGATCAATTCAATTCACTGAGTCGAACGTTTCTGCCCATCAAGGGTGATGGAGCATCTTCTTCTTCTTCTTTCAAACTGTTGGGAGCATTCAAACGAAATACTGGCATTACTGCCCTCGTCCGTCTGCCACTGGTACTGATTATCACTTAGTGATAAGGTTGGCATTAGATCGGATACCTATGGCGTGTAAAGGCCATGTGATGTAGTGTGCGACTCTCAACACGTTCCATCCCTCCTAAACAGTAAGCCCTAACCTGACCTAACCTAAACCCTAACCATAACCCATAACCTTAACCTCGAATCAAATACCCCCAACCTAACCATAACCCCTAATCTTAACACCAAGACCCTATTCTGACCTAACTCCAACGAAATAAGCGGATCGTTTTTGGGAGTCGCACACAACATCACGACCTTTGAACGCCATAGTTATCCGTATCCGACCTCTAACGCCGACCCAAACAAACCACATCGCTGCACGCAATTTATTTCTAGATTCGAATCCGAATCGATTCATTCGCATTTCCATATACAACTACAAGCAATACACACACAGTGTCTGGTGAGCACACAGCATTTTATTGTTTACAGAATAACTCGTCTATATCTCGAACAAAGTACGAACTCCGTAACTAATCTGAACCAAAATAATTGTATCCGCCACGAATATGAGTAGACTCCAAGCACACATCCGTCTAATGATAACATAATTAAAATTGAAGTAAGAATTAAAACAAACTTCCTCGAAATGAACGAAGTGACCGAAGACTCCGCCGACTGCTCACTTCGCCAGCGGCTGACCGTTGGAGGTTCGTCCGAGTTGGATGCCTTGTCCCAGGCAGACAAGCTGCTGGACAGCGCGGTGGATCTCCTGGTGATGCACCGTGAGTTCGACCCTGCCCTCGGCCTGGTGGAGCAGGGACTGGCCGCCCTCAGACGGCTCTCTGCGGAGGATCACAAGTGAGTGGTTTGAGGAAAAACAAGATTATTAATTGATTACATTTTGTAGGACAAAAATATATAATCGTTGGGGTTACAGACTAAGGCTGCACAATTATACAGTCTGTGTGGTGTGTTGTCAGGCGTGTGGAAGATCTGAAGTGGTCAGTCTGTGTGGTGTGTCTGTAGATGTGTGGAAGATGATTAATTCATCCTTTATTTATTCAGGAGTTGTTCAATTGAGATGCACGATCTCTTCCTCTATGAAGTAATGACACATCAAACGTGACACATCATTTACTAAAACAAAATGAAGTAAAACGGAGTGTATAAATAGACAAAAAACAGCCACAATCACCATTTGCAGATGAGACAGTGCTTTGTTTAGCCAAAGCAGTTACATGTTTGCTTAAGCACATTATGTTTAGACTAGATGTGTGGGAGATCTGAAACGGTCTGTATGGTGTGTCTCCAGGCGTGTGGAAGATCTGAAACAGAGTCTGTGCGTGGTGGGACTCCAGGCTCTTGCTGAGATGAACCGCTGGCCTTCTGCCCTGGCCTGGGTACTTGGACACTATGAACGTCCTGAGGCCATCCCAGGCAGCCTTCTGCAGTTGTGGTATTAATATAAGATACCTAGTAGAGCTGTGACGGTATGGCCGAAAATATACCATGGTATACTAAGGCTGCACAATTAATAATACAATGAAAATACTATTTTTTTGTTAATTAATAAATTAATTGCATTTCATTTTTACTTTCTTTATACCTAACATCGTACATTTGGTGGCCCGCCTGAGCCAAGTTCATGCTATAGAGTTTATGCTATAATAATTGTATTTCAGTTTTATTTTGTACATTTCTTACAGAGTACATTCTTAGTTGTGTGATTTTAAATGGTGCTGATTTTTTTTGGTCAAAATTAAATTTAAAATTCTTTTAAAGAAGCGCAATAAAATGCAATTGTTTATTGTTTTTCCATAATCGTGGTTATAAATCATGATTTCAATTATGATCCAAATAATCAGGTTTTTTTTTTCATAATCGTGCACCCTT